>VZRX01011523.1:5310-48531 GCA_013398075.1 Notiomystis cincta | reverse complement strand
TTGTGTCTGTCTTGCCTCCACTTGTGTGGTACCATCAGCGCATTAACAAGCTTTGGCATTTCTAGAAATGGGGCAGTGTAGTGAATGAAATCTCACTGGGAAGATACTTTAACTTACTGTCAAGCTATTGTGTGTATAGAAGGTGTGCTAGTAACAAACTTGTACCACAACACAGTATTTCTGTCACTGGTTTTCTGTGGGTTTTTTGTTCTGTTTTCCAAAGCTAAAATAGCCATCTAAGCTGCAGTTTCTCTTCTATGGTCCATCGTCATTTCCTTCAGCAAACATCTTAAATTATTTCTCTGTTCATAAAGGTCGGTGAACAGAAAGTAAGGCTCATTAACCATAGTCACATAACCATTGAGAATCTGGTAGTCCTCCTTACCTGTAATCATTTCAGACCACTACTTGAAAGGGAAACTTAAATTTTAGGCTTTTCTCTTTTCCCTAAATAACGTTGGAAAAATGTGTTTTCAAAGCTCTTACCCAAAAAGAAAGGGAATTTCTTTATTAGCCAGCAGCGTAGTGATCTGTGAATAAAACACTAAGGTTCCAGATGAGGAAAATTGTTGATATGCAAAGAATTACTAACAATGCAATGTCAAAAGCACTATTATGGCAATTCTGGGGAAATGCTGCATTAAGTGGTGGATTTATATGGAAAATCGTGTGTGTTTGTTTTCTGTATACATGAGCATGAGAACATTCGTGTCCACTGTAGTCAAAACATTTAGCAATCTAAGCAGGTATTTAAAAATCCAAAGCCAAGATGTTAACTACCACTCCAGTCTGTGACCTGCAGTCCCAATTCCACATGTCTCAGCGCGTTGCGCACGCAGCGAGCGTTGCTGTGAGCCTGTGTGTGGGATGGAGCATGTGAGTCTTTGCAGGAGCCAGACTGAAGCGTCTGCCTGGCTTTCCCCCTCCCCAATTCACCACCCAGGTTTATCAAGTGGATGCATAAGGTGCATACAGCAGGATAATATTACTTTAATTTTTTTTAATTATTTTTTTTAATATCATGTTGTCTTGTGTACAAGGCTTGTAATTAGCTTGGAAAAAGAGTATTTTTCTAATATATTACAAGGAATAGCCAAATAATTTTTATTAAAAAATAAAAAAAAAAATTATTTAGCGCAGTGAGCTCTAACTAGCATAGTACAATCCGAATACTTTGAGGCAGCTAGGGATTGGCTTGTCAAAGCTGGCACTGCTGTTCCTGCCATAATTTCTTTCTGCAGTAAATTGCCAGTGGGCGCATGTCCTTTCCCTCCCTCTATTGCACATTGACATCAGTCTTAAAAGAGAGGAATTTTTTTTATGAATTAATTTGCCAAATAAATGTAAAAGGAATGCTTGCCATTCTTTCTTAGTGGAATGTCCCAACGGTTCCTCTGAGAGTTAATCACAGCTTTTTAGTCAACCATGAATTAAGTATGTAATGTGCTTATTATACACTATAGAGTTGGGTAGGTTTAATTCATAGCAGTTACTGGGGATTTTTTTGGTTGGAGAAAAAATAAAGAATGATAGTGGAAAAGGGATGGAGTGTTACACTCTGGGTGATGTGTCTGGGTTTGCTGAATGAAATACAAATATTTTGTGCCTAATAGCAGTTGACAAATCTCTCAATGGTGTCTAGTAAACATCAAACCAGCCTCGTAAAAAAATAATTCATGAAACAACCTTTTCCTTTTCTTTCTGTTCTTAAAAGTTGTTTCATGTAAACAAACATCTGTAAGATCTTCTCTCTATAAAGCACAACACTACAAAAAGATCTTACAGTTTTTTGTCCGGTCTTGAAGTGCCCTATTTATTTAAGTAAAGTAGACATACTCCAAGCCTTTCTGTATGTCTGAAAATAAAAGTTATAAAAAAAGAAGTCCCTCTTTTTTTTTTCTTTTCCCTTCTCCTTCCTCCCTCTTCTCTTGGGTTTTTGTAATACTTGTAGATTTTGCTGCGTACGTTATTTGGTTCATGATGGCAGTGGTGTAAGGGCACAAAGATAGAAATGGGTGGTTTTTTGTAAATATTTCTCCTTAATTGTCACACTGCTGCTGAACAGTGTGTAGCGTTCTCCCAGTCAGCTTTGCAATACTGACATCAATCATTTGAGAGAAATTATTCAGATTTTATTTTTGTATCTGTGGTAACAAAAACATTAACCAATTTTTTTTTCCTGTTGTGGAANATTTTTTTTAATTATTTTTTTTAATATCATGTTGTCTTGTGTACAAGGCTTGTAATTAGCTTGGAAAAAGAGTATTTTTCTAATATATTACAAGGAATAGCCAAATAATTTNTCAGCTTTGCAATACTGACATCAATCATTTGAGAGAAATTATTCAGATTTTATTTTTGTATCTGTGGTAACAAAAACATTAACCAATTTTTTTTTCCTGTTGTGGAAAGGTTTTGGTTTTTTGTTTGTTTTTTTTTCCCAAGCTATTGCTCACGTTAACAAATTAAAGTGCCTGAAGCCTCATCATTATGTATCTATATACTAAAAGTTAAAACTCTGTTGTATTGATTTTTATAAGCCTTTTTACCTCTGTGTAAAAAAAATATATATACAAGTGTATGATGTACATTTTAGTTCTTAACTTCTTTTTTTATTGTTTCTAATATGTATGATCAGTGTAGCTATTGCTTTAAAATGTACCATGTAAATACAAATACATCGTATCAAAACGGTTTATTGTTGAAATGATGCTGTTTATCGTTGTTAAGGTGGTTGGGGAGTGACAGGGAAACAGAATGGGGACATCTCCAGAGCTCACAGTTTCTATGGAAAAAAATTATTTTGTTTTACAGTTTTGGATGGCAAAGGCTGCTAAGCCTTGGACACAGGCCATTCTCGTCCAGACACAGCAAGAGAGGATGAGGCCAGGTGGTTTTCTTCAGGTGGTTTTTAGGTGTTTTTCAGATGTTTGGCACATTGGGCAGGGGGATGCAGCCCGGTAGCACCAGCCTCCAGTAGGCCCTGGCAGCCATGGCAGCAGCCAAGGTTCCCTCCTGCTCTCCCTGTTCTTCTCCCCTGAGGCCTCACCCCGCACAGGGCTTTGGGCTGACTTAGAAGATGCAGGGCTATTGTTATTTCATTTTGTTTCATCTCAGCAGGGCTCCAGGGAGAAAGGGGGAGCAGGGAAAGGTCGCAGTTGTGGCTGCCAAGCAAGTGCCATCCCGGTTGCTGAGGGCACAAGGAGTGGGGTTTGCAGCCGCTGGGAAGGAGAGATGCCTGAGATGCCTGACGCTGCCATCCCTGCTCAGAGAGGTTTAGCATGGAAAGGGGATAACCCAGTTAAAATGGATACCTGGCTGCCACCAATCGACTGAGAAAACCAGTGGAAGGAGGAAAACAGTGAGTGTATCTGAATTTTTATAATTATTCCCAACAGCTTGGTCAGGCCAACACCAACTGCATCTGCAGAGCCCATGTTTATTTTTCCGCAGGTAGGTGATAACCAAGCTGTTGCTCTTTTTTTATGTGCTGCTGGATGTTTTGCTACTGAACAACAAAGCTGCCTTGAGCAGTATGTAAGAGAGGAGGCAATGAGCACACTTCTTATTCATTTATATTTGCGTTTACGTATTCCTAGAAACAATATACTCATATAAACAAAGATTTCTGTGTATGTTTATTATACAACTAATGGTACGTATATGTTACATGATTTTTAAAAAGACTTGTAGCCCTCATGAGAAATGCTCACTGCGGGTCAGGTGCTGTGTTCAGGACTCGCTGCACACAAAATCATTCTGTTTGTCTTGGTGTTTGGCTCCATCCACAGCAAAGCTGCAAAGTGTTGCTCACAGTCCATCATGCTCTCTTGACTAATGGAGAACTCCAACCCTGTTCCCTGGCCATTTGGATTTAGCTCATCCCACAGAATGCCTGGCTAAACTATGTTTCTTGCAGCCTGCAATGTCCTCTTGCCTTCATCCATTAATCAAATTGTTGCTTATGCCTGGAGTTTTCTAAGCTGAAGCAGAAAACATTTTGTCACTGGATCTGTGGAAAATGCAAGTGTCATCAAGATAAGGAGGCGCCATGAATGTCAACCAACTTTGCAGCTTCATTTACTCCTGTTGTCCATCTGAAAAAGTTAATGTTCTCTTTGTCGGATGCAATCACAGAGACTGAGTTTGGAGAGGACACAGATACTGTAAGCTTGCAACCGTATGAAAACATATGTTCAATATTTTATGGTTTAAAAAAAAAATCAAATTGACTAGTCAATGTAATACAAATTACATTTTAGAATAATGTTCTCACCCAGGCTGAGTTTTAGGGTCTGACAAATGCAGCTTTGCATTTTTTAGCAGGGACTTGACACCAAATGTGCTGCTGCCATTGCCTGGGTCAGAACAGCTTTCTAGGCATCTGTTTTCCCTACTTAAGCAGCAGCTGTGCTGACCCAGTTCACACCCAGGCTTTTCTGTGGGAAGGCATTCTTGGGTTTAGACAAACACAGTTCCACCTGCATGAATTGTTCTCCTGGAAGCTTGTGATACTGAAAAGTCAGAGGGTAAAGAGAGGATTTTCTTGACTGCTCCCTCAGGAAGCCTTTCAAATGCTTCTAAGAAGCCTCGTAGGAGCAGCATCATGTCAGGAATGGCAGAGCGAGTGGAGGGCAACTGCAGGGGATAACCAGTGTGGGTCACTCCAGCTCTGTCAGGGACCAAGGTAACAAGCATTTCTCAGGAATGCAGATGCCTAAGATTGCCTTCAGGGGCAGAATGCATGACAGGAGTTCACCTGGCCTCCTGTAATCACTCGGTAGGAAGTTTTTTCTCACTCTGCTTGGAGAGCTTGTAATTTAAATAGGCAAAACAGACTTATCCCTGTTGAGAGAAAAGTCCAAAAGTTTGAATGGCTTCCATAAAGTCATAAGGGGGTTTTGTGACACAGTCTGGCCTGGATTATCCTGAGCACAAGTTCACCACCATCTCCATCCAGAGGTCATTTCTCCTATCATCCTGGAGATTGATTGGGAAGTTTGGGCTTTGTCAGGAGCCTCGCTGCATGCAACACAAACCAAGTTGCAGGCGAGGTGTGTGTAAATCTGCTTTCTCTGCTAATTCCACTTAAAAATGCAAATTTGAAGTAGCTGTCAGGATGCCTGGAAACAAGATATCGTTGCATGTGTTCTCAGTACTTACCAAAGACAGAACTTGTCTTCTTGTAGTAAAAGAAATGCAGCATTTTTCTGAGAGCAACAAGGAGATGCTTTTCTTTCTTCAGCATACAATGTTAAGTGAGTTAACATCCTCCTAACACCTTCTCCTTTTCCAGGATGTATTTAGGCAATTAAATTCCTTAGAATCTTGATGACATATATGGAAATAAATAGAAAAACGTTTGGCTTCCACCCAGAGACAAGATACTTAAATGGTGGAAAGTATGTGTGTATTTTTGGGGCTGTATACTTAGATCCCCACAAATATTTTTAGTTGCTTCCCTGCAGTAATGCACAACCATCCCATGCCATTCATCTCATTCCCCACTTGTAAATTCATTTAGGAAGAGTTGACAGACTTTGGTTTGGCTTCTGTTAGATTCCAAGCCTGCTGCCTAACTTGTGAGACAGGATCTCACAGCAGTGCTCTGGGTGGTTGTAAAGAGAAAGGTTTGTGAGGACTGTAACACATCCCGTCTCTCTGCATGAGCCATCACAGCTCCATGCTCCGAGGTGGCAAGGAAAGTACAAAGTGATTTTCAGACTTAGTGTAATTCATGTAATCACCTAAGGAGTCACTGATGTTAGGAGTATCATTGCCTGGGGGAGCACGAATTAATGCATACTTTGGGATGGGTAAGATATTGCTAAGTCATATAAAGCCTTAAACTTTATTCTTATCTAGATTACTTAATTATTATTAATTATATAGAAAATGTCACATGAACTGGCATTCCTTTTTTTGCATTTTCTGAGGTTATGTCACGATGAGCTACTGAATTGGCCAACATCTGTTTTAAGGCAACTGACAGGGCTACTATCAGGCTTACTATCAGCACTTTGCTGATTTTCACACTCTTTCCCACTTCAATGTTGTGCCAGTGTTACCTTATTAACTGATAGAGCTCTTGATGTGACATTGCAGTTGTAGAAAAGAAGAACACAGATAGGGAACTTGTCAATATAGTGAGACCCTTGAAGTGTCAAGTCTGATATGTTTCCAAATGTACCCTATCTTCAAACCGAGATTTCCAGTATGCAGATTGCATTTAGCTCCGACCTCATTCAGAAGCTAAAAGCTCAGACACTTTTAAAATTTGAAGCATTATCATCCTTGTGCCCCAGAGAGTAATTTCCAACTTTAGAAGCCCAATTGCAGAACTACTGAACGCAAGTGATTTCACTTTGAAATGCTTACTTTTTACAACTTCCTGAGAACAATGATAAAAGCCAAAGTATAACTTCCAACCACATTTTGCAAAAGCGCTGGCCACAACTTAGAGCAGAGAATATTTTGGTGTGGGTAGCCAAAAGAAGCAGCACTCTGCTGGTTTTGTTCAGGAGTCTGAACATTGCAAAATTAAAATCCCAATAAATTTGTTTCAGAAAACTCTGAACAGATGAAAAAAAAGGAAATAAAAGTTAGGACTGAATGCAGATGCAGGATATATGGTTCATCCTAGATATGAAACATCAGAAGAAATACAATCTTTTTATTTCTTTTGAGGAATACCTAAAAGGAAGCTCCTATTGTCACAGTAACGTATGGGTATGGGGCCTGATGCTCAAGCTGAAATGCCTCCAGCAGTTTCAATGTATTCCTGCCAGGGAGGGTGGATGGTCTGTGCCTCCAAGAGGAGTGTTCAGACCAACACCATGGCTCAGGCTGTCAAACTAGATATGTATATATACATATTCATATGTATGTGCATATCATTTTGGAACAGAAATCCAAAATTACCAACATGATCTAAAAGCCTAAGTGGTAGCTACCCTTTAAATAACAAAATAAACAGGTTTAACTCCAGCCGTATGGCTGACCCTGGTGGCTTGGCAACAATAAATGAGTTTTTCTGTGCAGTGACCCCAAGTCTTCAGGATGGCTGCAGGATTTCTCTGTTTGCTTATTGAATAGATCTCATTGAACATCCTCATCCTGAGTAGAATCCCAGAACCTTATTAGGTGGTTGAGCCAGCCACAGAAATAAGAAGGCTTCCAAGTAGCAAGCAAAATAGCAATAGGATGAAGTAGAGAGATATGTTCTGCTCAGAGGAGTTTTCTGCTTTGGCAGAGGAGTTTTGCTGTGGCTCGAGGGTCACGTGCTGGACACTGGGTCAGTGACACTGTTTCTCGGGGCCATTGACTGGGCTCTGGGGAAACCATGGGCATTTTGGCAAGCAGGAAAGCCTGTGGATTCATTCATCTGTCTGAAATGGAGGGGTTTGTGGCAAGCATTTGGCCAGAGCAAGGCAGTCTTTGCAACAGTGCCAGTTCCGCAGTTTAAATACAGTTTCTGCCATAAGGCTGAGACATAGTTGCACTTCCACGTGTGGCCCTAAATGCCACAGGCCTGGAGCAGGCTGCAGACTGAGCGGAGTCCTGACACTTGCCCCTGTCTTTGCAGAGAGATTTGAAGGGCTGCAATGTGGCAGAGAAGTTGTAAAAAATACCACATATATCTAATTTCAAAACTCTAGCAGCCATCACCAATGCAATGCTATTTACTGCATTTGTGCTTCCCTAGACTTTGAATAAATAGACTCCTTCCAGCAACAGATAGGAGACAACTGGAGACTGTTCTCCAGTTCCCTGAGGCAAAATCAAACTCCAGTTAAGTCAGTGGCAAGAGTTCCATATGCTGCAATGAAGCCAGGATTTCTCTCCTGGGATCTGAAGGGTTTGGATGCCAGTATCTTAAAGTTTGGCACCCAAAGTACCTTTTTGACTGGTAGCTCTCTGAGGTGAATTTCCAATGTTCTTCTTGTTCAGCCTGGAGTAGACTGAGAGGAGACCTCATTGCAGTTAAGTTTCCTGTGCAGGGGAAGTGGAGGGGCATAAACTGATCTCTTCTCTCTGCTGACCAGTGACAGGACCCAAGGGAGTGGCCTGAAGCTGTGTCAGGGAAGGTTAAGGTTGGGTATTAAGAAAAGTTTCTTCATCCAGAGAGGAGTTTGGCACTGCAACAAGCTCCTCAGGGAAGTAGTCACAGCACTAAGACTGACAGTTCAAGGAGCATTTGGACAACACTCTCAGGCACAGGGTGTGATTGTTGGGGTGTCCTGTGCAGGGCCAGGAGTTGGACTTTGATGATTCTTGTGGGTGCCTTCCAACTGAGGATATTCCATCATTCTCCTTCCCCATCCTCCTCAGGGACTCTAGGTACAATGGCAGTCTACATCCATAAAAGGGGAATTCATGTTCTAGACAGTGCACCAGCTCCCCTGTTCTGTCTTAAAAGGGCTGTTTGAAATGAGAGCCATTTTCTGCTCCTGCAAAGGAACAAGTGTGCTAGTGACAGCTGAGGAAGAGTTTTGTGGGATCCTAGAATCACCGGTTTTAAACTTACCACCTTAGCTTGTCACCCATTTTTTCCTGTGCCAAATTACCAGGACTCTTCATTTACTTGGACCTTCACAAAAGAAATATAGCCAAGAGGAGTAAACAGTTTTGATATAAAAAGTGACAAATTAGCAGGGAGGTTCCCTCAGGTGCCTTTCACTCATTTTTGACAGCTTGCAGTGTTTCAAGCTGGCAGGAATTATTTCTGATATTAGGTTGAAATTCCAATCAAAGATTTTTTTTAAAAGTCTGAAAGGATGCCTGTGTACTAACATTCATGATCAAAAGGTCCTGCAACAAAGAAGCACCTCTGAAGGGACTGTGCTTTTAAACCTACTCACATACATAACATTTAAAGAGCTGTCACCATCAGAGCACGTTTTATGGCCAGTTCCTGAAGGAAGTGGTTGTAAAGATGTGGCATGAAGAACAGCAAACCCAGGTGCTGAGCAGAGAGCTTTTGAACTTAGAGCAAATGCGTGATACTTTTTTCTAACCAGAACAACTGCTGTTTGTGACCATCTGAACTTTGAGCTGCAAGAAAATGTCTTTGGGGTTCATCAGGCTGATATCCTGTCTCTAACCACAGCCTGTACCAATTACTTCAAAGGGAAAGAATACAAGAAACTCTGTATTGGAATCATCTGCTAGCAGAGGAAATTTCTTCCCAACATCAGACAATTTGCCACTGATTTATCCCCTCAAACAGGAGGAAACAGGGAAAGTTCATGTGCTTCCTAAAAAACAGTTGAATGTAACAGTGATGTGAGTTTATTCATTACCCCTAACAAATTTTTATTTGAAATATATTTGATTTCTCTAAAATAACAACTTTTCTGCCATTTTCTCTGGTGGTTTTTCCAGTGCTGAAGTGAGAGTTTGAGAGTTTTTTCCAGCCACTTTTTAATATAGATTGCACTTGAAATGTGATGGTTTTCAGGAGCTGTGGCAGCTATTTTGTAAATGACAGTTCCTCCTCCTCCAAATACTTCTCCTGGCAAGAGATTTAATCCATTTTTTATGGATCCTATAACCATCATTTCCTTATTGTTGGGATGATACTGTGTTCTTGTTGTTGTACAGTTTCTCTGGAGCCTCCTGTATATCAAAGACCTAAAACAGATTGAGGGTATGAGGCAGGTAGTGAAAACGTTTGTTTGTCAGATTGCTGACATTGAGTTGGATTTATAATATTTATTTTCTAGAACTCAGACACTTTCCAAAGCATCTGTGCTGTAGCTGTGAATGTAAACTAGGATGAACGAGGTGTCTGACAGGAAGGTGTAAAGTCTGTATTTAGGCTCAATGGGCTGTGCTCTGAGAGGTGTTGAATGTCTTATATTTTTTTGAAACCCATAAGCTTGGTAGGTGTAAAACATTGGCCCCACTGAGGTCAATGGCAAACTTCCCACTGACTTTAATAAAGTATAATCACCCCCAAAATACAGGGTTAGGACACTAATTATTGGCAGCTATATTTCTAAGAGCCCGGCTAATACCATACCAGAATGTTGCTGTCTGTTTTATTTCTTTGTGCAAAGGTCTATGCATTTTCCCAAAACCTATTATGAAATACAGGAAAATTCTGCAGCCTAAGTTGCCATCACAATCCATTTAGGGGTCATTTATTTGGTCTTAGTCACAACACAAAGTATGAGGCCTGGCCAGTTAAGCAGTTCAGACAAAGAGTAGAAACTTGGTGGTTCTGCTAAAGAAAGTCACTGGTTGATGTTTGGATCCTAATATGAGACTTCTAGTTTGGTTGTTCAGTGAATTTTAATTGCTTCAACATGAAGTACAGAAGAGCTGCATCTCTGGAAAGCAGGCCACAGATCACTGAAAATAGTAGGTACAGGGCTTTCTAAGATGTGGGTCCCAAGGCTCTGCGCCTCATTGAATTTAATTACAGCTTGGAGTAAAAAGAGAGACACAAATTCATCTTTGGCTTAGTTTCTTACAGATTTGTATTTGCATCATTAATCTTCTGCTTGTCCTGCTCCAGTAATGCTTCTTAAGCCACATGTCCAGGGAAAACCAAACTGAGGTCTCAAAGACATTAATTTCCTACAGGCTTCATAAAAATAGGCAGCTGGATAAAACAGAGAGCTCTCAGTACTCTTGCTGAGCTCCTCTCTGATTAGACACTGGGCAAACAGTGTGGGAAAACCCTTGTTATGAGTGTCTTACCTGTGGATAAACTCAGCTGGCAGTCATGCCCTGCTGAACATTAAACAGCCACTCCACAAGAGCAGTTTGCTTTCACACCATACCTCTCACTTAAACAGCCAGTCACGCTCAGACACATCCTTTAGAAACCAAGCCCTATTTATTTCATTGCTTGTGGAATACTTGTTTTAACATATACCAGTGATATCTAGGAGGGAAGTGGTATGTTTTCCCAATCAGAGCACAGAAATGTGTCGAGTAATGCCCTGGGTTTTTTTAGTCTGACTCTAGCTGCTAGAGGGTCTGCTTCATGATTTGTTAATTCAGGTGCAAGTGTTGACTGCATCTTTGAAGGACTGTAGGTGAATAATTTTTTTTGTTCTTGTCAGATTGAAGTCTGCTTTCACTTTTTTTACCACTTTCTTGTGCATCAATATGAGTATCTTTCCATCTATGAAGCTAAATTACTGTGGCTGGAAAGCCAGTGATTCCAAGAGATTTTTGTGGGCTTCTGCTTGCATGATGAGAGAGATTCCTGTGCTCCAAAAGGCTTAAAATGACTGGGTCTTGATAATAATAACAACCCAAAAGGGAATAGTCCAGCTGACTGTATGTAGGCCAGACTTAATTAACACACTGAGATAATAACATACCAGCCTATGCAGCCTTTAAAATATAATCATGTGTGAAGAAGGCCACTGGCTACAAGATGGCTTCACAAGTTAAATAGCACAGAACTGCCAATATTTAGATTTGGGATTTCCAGAAGGCCACACAGAGACAGAGAACAATAGCGACTTCTGAAGAAGTGTGCATCTTTCCATGCTAGTAGCTCTACCAAAACCATTGCTCAGGGGACACTGAGACCAGAAATTTATTTCCACCTTTATAGCTGGTGACTGCAAACTGTTGGAGTTGTTCAGCCAATGGGATTGTTCCCATGTACATCATTGCAGAGTTGCAGAGCAGATGGAAACTTGCCTTGCCTTGAAAGTTTCGGTCGTATGCACCACTGTATTATTTTGAGTTCATGTGAGCTGAAGTTTGCATAACAGCTCTTTAAAAAGTGGGCCTCAAAATGTCAAAGGGAGCCCCCTTTCATGTAGAAGATGAAAGCCACATTGTCTTGGTTGAATTCCAGCATCTATTCTTGTGTGTTCGAGCAGATGATGGAGGATTTCTGGTGGTGGCTCCTGAACCGGGTGCTGTTTTACAGCCAATAAAGCTAAGTTGATTTGCCTTGATTTTGCCATGGGGGGTAAGTTGCATACAAAGGGGTTAACAGTAAACTCTTAATTGGTGGCTGCTTGAATGTGTGTGTGAGCCCCTAATTCACCTATGTGTACAAGGAGGGCAGAAGGGGTGTCCCTTCCTTTTTGACCCTTTTGTCTAATCTTGATTGTAAGATCTTCCAGGCAGAGATTGTTACCACATGGTTGCACATTGTCTGCTGCATTGGGGACCCTGGTTCCAGTGGTAAATAACAGGCTGCAGCAGTTACCCTCACGTGAATAAAATACGACCAGCAGAGTGATCTGAGTCATCTATCAAATAACCCACAGCTCTACCCCTGTACAGCTCCTCCATATGAATGTTGAGGTCAATTAAAAGAATCTAAAGGATAGGGTTAGAGTGATTTTGGTTGAGCACCAAAGATTGATGTAACCTCACAAGCTCCCCATGCTGTTCCTCCAGGCCTGGGGTTTTGCATCGTTGCTGGCTAGTCCCCAAAAGACCAGGACTAGGTTTCTAGCTGCTCTGTGGAGGCTATGCCAAACTACAGGTTTGAATATTCATTGCATTCTTTGCCTGCCAAATCATCTAAGTTGGAAAGCAGGAGTCTTAAGATTTTGCAAAGCTGCTCTTGCACAAAAAGACCATTAAAAATTAATCGTGACAGAGAAAAAACAACAATATTGCCAGTAGTAGGGAACTTTCTGTTGACTTGGCTAATGCTGTGTGGAGCTAACCCACATTAATCCACTTAACTGGAAGCCTGATCCAGTAAAAGCAATAAATCCTCTTTAGGGATGACCAGACTCCAGTTGCACTATAGGAGAACCAGGCTGAATGGCAAACAGTTGGCAGGAGGTAACTGGATGGGGCCTGAATTTCCAATGCACCAATTTAACCCGCAGCATCCCCTTTCCCTTATATGCACAAACCAGCTGTGGGTAGGACCACATCCCAAAGTACTTGGCACCAGAAGTGGAATGATAGACTACAGGATGGGGAAACTCCTTGCCAATACAGAGCTGGAACTATTGAAGTAGCTCTCTGTCATCACAGGGACTGGGTACCTGAGATGCCTGTGTTGGAAGAGTTATCATCCCAAGCAGCTCAAGCAGAAGAGGTAAAATGCAGGAAGCAGAGGTGAACAGAGAAATGTCTGACCTGGAGCTAGTGGGGCTCTGCCTTGCCTTGGAGGCAGCTTGCAGATGTTAAGAGAGAACTGTAAGCTGCTACTCCCTTGCTGTGGATGAGGGACTAAGTGGGTTGCTGTTAAACTCCACAGAATTACATTTGAAGCTGAACTGGCTTGGGAGCAAGTGGATCTGCATGCCTGGGAAGTGGCTGTTACTATCAGAAAGCAATTTTCTCAAGGCTGACCCAAGACATGGAAGTAAATCCAGACTGGGTGAATATGTTTCCTTATTCCTCTGAGAAACTGGGGCTGAATTTAAAAGGCTGTTTAACACTTTGAAGCCACCCACAGTTCTGTCTCTGCCTCCCACGCAAGCTCCAAGGAACTGACTCATTCCCACCATATTTTCAGCTGTGCGTAGATCCTGCTCACAGCCCGGGAAGTTCCCCGTTCAGCCAAGCAAATCAAGTGCACATTGCAACTTGAGTTAGCTGAGCTTGAAAGGGTTTTGCGACACCAACTCACAGCCAACAGTATCTGAAGACATCTGGCCTGCCTTTTAAAGTCGAGTAGGAGCCATATTCTGAGTTAGTTGTATAATTTATGCCTTATCTGCTGTTCTCTGTTCATGATGCTTCCTTATGTTAAATAACTGTTTGTGAAAATAAGTGACACTGTCATCTGCTGTTAAATGAAAAGAGGTCTGCTCACAAGCAGGCATTCATCTCTCCTCTCCCCTTCCAAGTGGCAAACTCTTATTTCTCTCACCTTGGGGACACTACTTTGGGTTTTGCAGCGCTTTGAAGGGTGTGAGTGATAAATAGAGCTGGATGGTTTGTGACTCAGGAAAGCTTTTCTGCAAGGGGAGACATAGGGTCCCTCTGTCTCTTGCCAGTCTGGTGAGCTGAAATGTTCTTTACAGTCTGGACTAGAGTCCTGACAGCCCTAGATTTCTAGCTCACTAATTCTTTCACTGCTGAGGAGAATAACTCACTTCTTGCTGACATCATGCTGTCCCTCCTGCTATGCTGTATCCGCTGTGAGTCTTTAAAGCTTCATGCTATGCCCGAACAATTACACCCACGTTTTGACTCTGAAACAGAGACAAATGAAGGCAGTTAGAAGGAGGATGTGGGAGCCTTGCCTTCTATTTTCCTGTTCTTCACACTGCGTTCATTACTGCCATCTTTCTCCCTTGCCGGGTAGCAAATTTCCAGCAAATGTATTGGGATCACCACTCCCTGCTTCTCTGTAGGAAATAACCCTGGTCTTTTTGGGCTCTGGACCACTTCTGCATGGCATTACACCACAGCACAGTGTTTGCAGATAAACATTTGCAGGTTTGTAAGCACAGTCCAACTCACTACATCATGACAGAAGAGGGAGAGAATAAGCATCCTTTGCAGTACAAAGGAATTGTCAACAAACTCAGAAAGGAGAGAAATATTCAAGGACACTCTCCATTTTTGGCTTTTTGCATTTGGTTTCTTTCATGCAACTCACTGAACATTTGTCCCCTCTGCAAAAATCCAGAGCAAAGGCCTGGCTGTTGTCTGCACTATTAGCTAATGAAGTCAGGAATTTACCTCTGCCACCACCTGGGAATTGAATAATATAAACCCCAGCTCCTCCATCCTACTGGCACTGGGCTGAGTTCCATCAGCTTCTGAGGAGCTTTTTTAGAGTGCAAAGTCCTGACCTGCTCACAGTGGCTAGTATGAGCTGAGACATGAGTAAACAATAAAGGAGATAAAGGAGAGGCTGGGTTGAAAGCAACAGCTGTTTCTTATGGACTCCTGAATAAACTCCAGCTCCTCTTGCTGATGGGCTGGGCCTTTGTCCTTGTGCAAAGGAATGAACTGCTCTGGGAATCACATTCTGATATGAGAGCAGTGGCGTTTGTGTATCACTAAAGAGTCTGTTCAAAAACTTTTAAGAAGAAAAAAATGTCTATTTAAAAAAGTATTTATTTTGAGTAGTTCCCAAACTTTTATCGGTGTTACCTCACTTCAGCTGTGGTTCTGGAAGCAGAATTACACTCAGACTGGCATATGTAGATCTTATTTGGCAAAGACCAAAGTCCTTAGCCCAAGATAGCCTTTCTCTGACTCCAGATGTGCTCCTCTGCCATAAAACAATTTGGAGGCCCAAAACCACATCAGTGGTTTTAACCACTAAGCCACTCAGTGTTTTAACATTGGTTTTACCAGAGCATTCGCTTCTCTTTGTAACTCAGCAAAAGGTTTGCTTGAGCCTGTTGCTACAATGAATTTCTAAAGCTAGGCTTGTGGGAATGACTCCATCAGTTAAGCACGAGTCTCTCCTCTGCTCTACCCCCAGGAGCTCACATCAAGTTTTGGAGCTTTAGGCTTTTACATTTCCATCAGTGGAGCAGAGAGATGGCTTGGCCAGGAGAAGTGGATTTTCCTCTTCTTCTGTTGTAAAAGCTAATCTCATTTGTTCAGAAATCAAGCATTTTTCTTTTACAGAGAGGCAGAGACTTTGGTTATCTCAATAGTACAGCAAGAGGAAATTCTAATATCAGATCCAGGAAACAGATAAGTGCAATATATCTTAATGCAACAATGTCCCTTGCAGTTTACTACTACTAAGTTACTGTATCTGAAAATCCTTTAGAAAATCTATTCACTCAGGTAATCTCTTACTTTGGTGAAGGCCTGGTCACTTTTGTTTACATGTGTAAATCCTCCCACAAATTATCCCAGATTAGTGAGTCCCTGTTCTCCATCTCTGTCTTCCAGCTGAAAAAGGGTGGCCACAAACTGCCTTTGACACTGTCACTGCAGTGACCTTCCCCACAAAAATAAAGATCTTTTAGGGAGCCAGAGTTTCAACCAGACCCATTTTTAATTTGGGGTTTTTTTTCTTTTTCTTTTTTTTTAAAGCAATGTGTATAACCTGTTTTAATACATGAATAAGCAGAACCTGGGCTGGGTCCACTGGTGTATCTCCCTCTTCAATATGAGGCACTTGGCTGCAGCTGCAGTGGGATTTGAGGGCAGCTGGGTCTAGTAGGCTGTGCTGTAGGCCTCTTTGTGACTCCCTGGGGTGGCTGCAGGGTACCTGAACTTCTGGCAAACTGGCCACCTTATGAGAACAGAGCATACCTTCCCTGTCTCCTCAGTGAACAGTGAAATGGAGCTGTGACTCCATCCAGGTTGTCTGTATCTTCCCTTTTTTTATAAGGGGAAGGGTAGGTAAAATCCCTGGAAAAGTGAAATCTAAGGGCAATCAAGCCTTAAAACTTCTATTTTTATATTTGAAATGAGTGATATCTTGCCTTAGAGCAATCCTAAATATACAATCCTAAAATACAAACCTGCTGAATTTCTAATGCTGTTTCAGAAGACAGTGTGTTTAAGTTCAATATTAGTTAGAATTCAAGTCAATCGCTTCAATATTTCCTTTTTAATTTCTCTTTTCTATTTTTCACCAAGTCTTGCCCATCTCAACTGCTTTCCTGAGGCTCTTTTTTGTTTATCCTACACAATTTCCTTCCTTCCTTCAAGTCCAGAGCCCCTTGCTCCTCTGGGACTTTGTATGATAGCTAGGCACTAATCATGTACTTCTGCCCCAGAAGCAGAGATAGAGGCTTCCTCCCCCTGCTTCCAGTCAAAGGAGGATGTAAGGCATAATGGTAATCTTAAACAACACTGCTATTCATTGTTTGGGAGATCTGGGAAATATCCTTGAATTCAGCTTGCTAAATTAGCTGCTTTTTGAGTAACCCACAGCTGCTGTGTATCTGTCCCATTACATTTTACAAAATGCAGCAGTTCTCCTTACATATGATATTCTCTCAACACATGGACCTTCCACTAGTTTATGTCTCTGTGTAGCTCTGTTGCCATGAATGTACACACAGAAACATTTTCTTTTGTACTTTAAAAAAAAACAAACCAAACCAAACAATTCCTGAAAATAGATTAAAGACAGGCATTTGCAATTACTCAGATGGAGCAAAGATGTTGCAGAGCTTCAGAATACAGCCTTTGTCAGGAGCCAACACTTAGATTAAAATTTTGTATCTGGCAGTAAAAGTGTAACTACCAGTGGTTTTAAAGCTTCATCCTGCCTGTTATGCACATGAACATCTCCCTTGAAGTTGGCAGACATCGCCCTGTTCTTGCAGATATTGAAAGTCAAATGGACCATCAGTGTAAAGTGATGCTTAACTGCCTATATGAAGCAATGGCATGGGGTTTGGATCTGGTCTTGTGTGTTTGCTCCTTCACACTGATTTGCAGAGGAATTTGGTTTGAAATAAAATTTATTTCTGGTGTTAGTGTGTTTACACTTCCTACTCTTTAATAACTTCTCTGCATGAGCAGGGAACTTGAGCAAACCTTGAGGTGGAAGGTTTCTATGTTTCCTCCCTCTTGAGCAGTTTTCTAGGCTTTGTCCTTCAAAATGGAGCACCATCCTTGAGGAAAACCCAAACTTCTATCTTTACTGTGTTCCCTGTGACATAGCTGGTTCCAACAGGGGGTAATTGAAGCACCAAGTACTTTAACTAAAAATGCAATGCTAGAACAAGTGAAAATTTTCCTTGGACCCCTAGAGCTCTGTTCAATGCCTTTCTGATCCCATTCAGGGCTTATTTCATCTGCTTCAGAAGGAATCTGGCCAGGGATGAGCATCTGCTGTGCTCCAAACCTTGGGAGAAGTGCCACACATTCGCACACTGACTGTTGCCACCTCACCAAAACATGGGGTGGCAAACCACATCCTCTTGAATGCCTCCTTAACTGGCTGTGCTTGATTGCATGGTCACCCAGGAAGGGCCAGCAAATATCTCTGACACAGTGGTCTTGACTGTGTAACTATGACTAGTAAGCCAGTGGTATCCATTCCATTGCCTCCCCTCTCTGTTCCTGGTCATCTTCTGTCCCTCTTCTGTTTTGCTCGTCTTTGCTCCTTTTAACTAAACATGTCCCCTCAAACCTATCCACCTAAGTACAGGTACAGCCTGATTTACTTCTTTATCTGAGCCTTCCTGCAACATGCATGCATATCCAATCCTTGCTTGGTGCTTTGGTGCTGCAGGAAGGGAGGATCACCTCTCTCCAGCAGGAGCTCCAGAACAGCTAGAGATGTGACTCTATGCAAGGATGTGGCTTTTCTGCAGCATGGAGGAGCTGCTGGTTTTAGGGGCTCCTCTTCCATGCTGGTGCATGTGGAAGGGTGTGTAATGGATCCCTAGGAGTTGGGCAAGGAGCTCCCAAACCCTGACAAATTGGAGAGGTTAAAGGCGCCACTGTGGCCCCTTGAAGTCAGCCAGGTGCTTCATCCTATTTTACAAGGAGATGTCTCCTCCTAATCAGGATGCACAGGCAGGAACTCCTTGCAAGAGAGGCCCTTCTCATGAAATAGAGGGAAGAGGGTTTGGGTTTCCTTCGAGTGGCCTCTAAATCATTTGTCCAGAGCACAGATCTGTCTCTTCCTTGAGATATTTAGGCTCATTCCTTTAGAAGCCATCTATGATTGTGTTAGTATTTGTGGATAAATGAATATTTGTAGTGAATGTGGTCTGACTACTGGGCCCATTTCCTCCCACAGCTGTTTTATTGAGAGACATGATCCAAAAACATCTTATGCACACATCTTCTAGCCTGGCTCCTCCAGAGGCGAGCTTGATGGAGAATGCTTTGCCAGTTGTGGTTTAGGCATGGAAACAGCACATAGCTTCTGAGTGCTGACAGGGTCGCAACAGATCTGCATTCACCTCACAGCAGACATTCAGGTACTAAGGGAACTTGTGTTTTAACTGGAAAAAAGCTTATGTGCCAAAGGCCTCCTGTTATAGGGGAGGTTGCATCTGAGCAGGGGTTTGGAGGGACTTAATGCTGGAGCTGGCTGCTCCGGCTGGCAAGGAAAGCCCACCCACAGCTTAGGTGGAACCAGCACCTGAAATCAAGTATTGAAACACCTGATTATAGCACTTTTATTTTATTTGTATATAGTTCTGGGCAGTCCTACATCTATCTTTTTTTGTGGATTCATGCCAAAGATAGTGCTGGGAGTGAGGCTGGGATTCCTGCAGAAAAAGATGGTCCCAGAGATAATAGGTTCTGAGAAGAAATATGCCCCATTTTTAATCATTAAATGAGTATATTCTTACAGATGTAGATTAATTTAAGTAGGAAAAGGGACTTGCTGTATGACTCACATGTCCGAAATATTGCTACTCATTTTTTGATGTAAAACCCTCTCAACTGCTTGCAAATGATCTACAAAGGATTCATGTGCTCAGAAACTCTTGAGCAAGTGTTTTTGCCTTCTAACACTTGAAGAGGTTGTTTGCAGATGATGCATATGCTGACCACTTCTGTTGAGAAGGGGCCTAATTCAGAGTATACAGCAGGCAGCAGAATGGTTCCCATTGTCCCAAATTAGTCATGAATAACTTGCCTGCCTCTTGGTTTTAATCACATGATCCACTTACAGCTTAATCCCATCAATATGAAATAAATGTTCCCACCTCTGATTATTTTCCTGATGTGGAAAGCTGCTCACAGCCTCATGCCCAGCCACAAGTCTGTGTTTTGTGTTCCTGTTGCAGAAGAGGAAGGGGAACACAGGAAGGCTGACTGGGGAAACAGGCAGCTTGAACACCTTTCTTTCTGCCTGAAGGGGGAGCAGAGCAGTCCATGGAGATACTGTCATGGATCCAAGCAGGCTGGGGTTAAATGGTTTCCTCAGCTTTTCTTCCTAAATCAATTTGAATATTCTTGGCAAGCTCTGTTACTATGCATGGTGGGCAGCTGTGATTCAAGCAGGGAATTTTTTTCCCCTTTCTACTGTCCCAGTCTTCCTGTCTTGTGCAGATGTGATCCTTTCCCTCTGTCTGCCTGACAGCTAATTATTTTACCAGATGAGCCAGTAGTCTGAAGAAAACAGACCATGCATATTCTTGAAAGTAACATTGTGTTACAATGTCAGGGAGGATGGGTAATTAAAAAAATAAGTCACTTTCTTCTGACCCACTCCGCTCCTTAAGAAAACTTCCAGAAATAGCAAGCATTCTGATTTACAAGAGACCAACCTACCTCCCAAGTTAGTTCCCTCCACACTTAAGAACAGAACCTTGCATTATGCTTTTTGGGAAAGTAGGGAAAAAGCCAGTTTGAATACGTAAGACATCCAGCTAACAGCTCTGCAATCAATGGCAATCCAAAAATGTACACACCCCCGTAACAGCAAGAATGTGGACAAGAGCGCATCAGCTGCTCCCCAAAAACTGCCTGGGTGTCTCTGCACTCACTGAACTTTCATTCCTAATCCAAATTATGCTTTTCTGATGAAAATCATTAATTAGTCCCAGGCTCTGCTTCTCATGTTTGGTGGTTATGCTAGAGGGGGCTTTTCTGGTGGGGTAGATATCTGGGCTTTGTAGCTCAATGCAAAGTCAACAGCTCAACTACTGTCTGTCACGGTGTCCCAGGTATGAGCTATGAGCTACCAGAGAGCACCATAAGCACATAGGGTGTTTTATAGCCTACAGACTGTGTTTTGAGAATGCCTGCAGTATTGGGTTACACAGGCGGGGACAGGCAGGGGAACTCAGCACCTGCTGCTTGCTGGAGCACCACTGCAGTAGAAGGTGAAGTGTGTGGTCCTGCTGAGCCATGCCTGTTGTCTGCCTGCATCTCACTCCAGCACCCCAAGAACAGCAGGTCAGCAGTGTTGGGCCTGGAAAGGCAGGCGTGTCCCTTGTATTTGGGAGACTCTTGTTTAAACAGTAAGGGGCTTGGCATTTCATCAGGGCAGCAGTAGCATATGAATTCTGAGAGGCAGGAATGAGGGCTCCAAGGAAAGCATGTGGCTCAAGATGAGTAGTGGCTATCTGGTAGTTTTTGGAAGGTTAAATTAGGGCCTAAGGTGCTAATCACTGTTGGATTTGGCAGCATAATGGTTTTTATAGAGGTCTACTACTGCTGGAGCAAAATCTGCAGGGTCTTGTATCACAGAAAAATGCCACCGCCTTTTTTTTTTTTGACAGGTAGTTACTTTTCCTGGGTGGAAGCAGCATTCCTCAATATGGGGTAAAACCAAGGCCTGCCCCTAGCACACTACATCCACACCAAGGGACCAAGGGTCCAGATACCTTATTTTTAAAATTCTGCACAAGCAAACGTAAAAGGTGACCCATACTGCTCTGAAGGCCAGCATTGGCTGCCTTCCTGGATAACCTGGGAATCTTCCTTCATTTTGAGCTGTAGCTTAAAAGCTGTCTTACGACTAAGCTGACTACTCTCCTAAAAACAAGCTCCCTGCCTCAATCCCTGCAGCAGGACAGAGAGAACTGTCCGTCCCGGACTGTCTCATTCACTTTTCATGGAACCCGTGACTTGCTGACAGTAATGGAACAAGAGCCAAAAGAATGAATTTTCCTCATTTTTTGGTTGCCATTTTAAGAGTGGATAACCATTTAATTAGTTTTCACCCTGTGAGACTGTAAGTTCTTGTATAATTAGATAATGAGCAATTATCATTACCACATTTTGTTCTCACATGGCACTATGTGGATTCCAGCAGTGACCAAGTTTCAAAGGCTTGTGTTCCAGGTTATTACCCAGTAATGCTATGAGAAGCCTTAATATCTCTTTTACAAGACCTTAGAGGGGACAAGTCTACCAGTTATTACAGGTGCTAACATAAATCCCACTTGCTCTTACTGGACTTGTCCCACATGATTTGTGCCAATACCCACTACAACAGGAAAACCCTAAAATATTCCAGGGAGATTATGTGGTTGTGTGCTTCCCGAAATACCGCCTTTCACGTCCTTAATGCCACTCTTGCTTTTCCTGTTTTGGCAGGGAAAACCAAAATCACGGTTACACAGAGTGGTTTAAAACAGAAAGTTACAGACCAAAACAAAGGTTTCAATTTGGAGTAGCCCCCAGAAGCACTGCTGTGCTAAGAAAAGTGCCTGATGGGAGTCAGGACTTACAGGATCTACTTGCATTGAGGCCAACAACTGGCAATTAATTAATTCATTAAAACACCTGGAGAGATTTAAAATGGGCACATGGTGAGAACATGTGTGCAAGAGGAGGATCTTGAAACCACTTAGGCTTAGGGCAAAAAAATCCCAGATGGTTGATGGGTTCAGAGATTAAAAGGTGTAAGCAAGGGGCCCATATCTGTCATTATTCGTGCAGCTACAGTTTACTCCTAAGCATTGGGAACAGAGATTATTTTTTAGTAATAATTTTTTTAAAAAAGGTATGTGAAGCAACATGAGTTCTATGGCTGAAAATGGCCCTTTAGTATCATCCCAAGTCTCTGCTAAGACTCTTAATATGCTTTATTCATGACTCAGAATAAAAACTGTTTCCCTAATCTTCAATGTTAAGGTTGCTTTCAAAGGGAAAAAAAATTAAAAAACCCAGACAAGCCAATTGAGAAACATAGCACCATGCTACCTCTCCTTCCTGAACTTCTCCTTTTACCAACAGCACCACAGCAGAATTCTGCATGAGGCACAAGGAGGGCAGGAGGGCAAGAAACTCTTCTCCAGCTGTTTGGGCAATAAGCTGATGTGCACAGAAATCTTGTTTTGTGCAGTTAGTTCAATGGGCTGCAACACCAGCTTACAGAAAGGTAAGCAATTTACATGGAGGATGTTATTAAAGAGCTATTTTAATGTTGCAATGCAGTGAAGGTAAGAAGAAAAATTAGCAGTTTGTTCTGAATGCAAGAGTTTTTTTCTTGAGGCCTATAATGGCAAAGTGGCAGTCATAGCACCAGGAGAACAAACCAATCCATTAGGAAGGAATGAGCATGACACAGTAGGACCCAAATTAAGCAAAATTTTAGCTGAAATACTTGCTGAAAAAGTCCAAATCAGTTTTTTCTAATACCATTCTTAGAACATAGAAGCAGATATACTTGGATTTAAAAAAATCAAACCAAAACCCAAAACAAAACCGAAAAAATAAAAAACAAACCAACACCAAACCAAACAACTAACCCCCCCTCCCCCAAACAGCAATTAAAAAAACCCTCAAAACTAAATCTTTCACAGTACTGGAGCAGCAAATAACACTTGTTTGTGGAACATAGCTGAAGTGCCCACAGGGAGGACTTCACTATTTAAACAGTTGACTAGACAATGTCGACTGAGCTCTACTTAGTCCTTCCCACACAAAAGCCATGTCAGGCAAAACAAACCAAAGGGGAGGAGCAGGAACCATGAATTAGTACTGAGCAGAGGTATAGCCAGATGTATTTTTTTTCCCAAGAATGCACAGTGATGAAACACAGATTTGGGGTTAAGGGTAGCTTTATTTTTTTTTCCTATTAAAATCCTGTCTATCTGCATCTGTCCCTAAGATGACATGTGTTTGCCCCAACCACTGAGGCAGATGCAGCCAGAGCCAAAACTGCACACAGTGGTTCCATCTAAGAAAAGCAAACCCATTATCCAACCAGGAACAAGATGCCTGGGGAACATTCCTCCAGCACAGTGTGTGCAATGAGCTGGGAGAAGCTGGTTGAGCTAATTTCAAAAGCCAAAAAAATGCATCATGAATAGTGGACAAGTGACTGATCCACTCAAGTACTTCTAAATGCTACAGGTCAACCCCACATGCACTCTTTCTATCAGTTAAAATAAGGGATGCAGATGAAATAGCACATGAAGTCACAATGACAAGACTTTTCCTAAACAGGGCATCAGTATGTGGCTTCTGAGCTTAGCCAAGGATACTGAGGTCAATAGAAGTTGAGGGCTGTTCCCATTTTGCAGTATGGAGGTTGAACTAGAAGAAGATTCCTGTCCAAGGATAAGGATTTTTTCTTTTTAAAGAAAAGGATGGAGGGAATGGAGTATTGGC
Source organism: Notiomystis cincta (assembly GCA_013398075.1). Taxonomy (NCBI): domain Eukaryota; kingdom Metazoa; phylum Chordata; class Aves; order Passeriformes; family Notiomystidae; genus Notiomystis; species Notiomystis cincta. Next base: position 24,615 of record VZRX01011523.1, on the reverse strand, counting down.
TAAAGGATGGAGTATGACAGCAATCAGCAGAGAATGTGTTATTTTGTCATGTCAAATTTCCTCAGCAAAAGCAGCTCCATGATAGTTTTGTGATGGAAGTTAAGTTAGAGAAAAACTGACAGAACTGTGATTTCCCAAAGGAAACAAAGCAAACATAATCTACTTTGAAAAAAATCTGATTTTATTTTTGTATTGAAAAGACCTGTCAATTTAAATAGATGTTTATTTCCATTCATGGTCTCAACCAGTGTTGTGTGTTAACATTATTCAGAACTGTATAAAAAGCCATCTGTGTTACATTGGTTAACATCCTAGAACAGGGTTTGAAGCAGCTTAACATTAAAAATAGGATGTTCCCAAAAAACTTAAAACTGATGCGGCATCTTCTATTCTAATTTTATAGGAGCTGAAGCATTTTGCAAATACAATTCAAGTTATTTGGTCTTCAAAAAAACTTTAAAACCAGATCGCTTTCATAGCAATATTGAAGCTGTCAGCTGAGAGAACACACACACAACACTTGTGTGTGCCAACACATATATGGAGAACTACACTGAGCACAACTGAACACCCCATTCAGCATTTGGATTACAAATGTGTTCCTCTGAATCCATGATCACAGGTAATTTAAAATGCTAGTTGCCTTTTTTAATATATACACGGTTTCCATGGAAACCCAAGATTCTGCACAACCAACTGACATTTATTACTCATGGTGCTGTGAAGTTCTCTAGTGAAGGGGCCAAATTCCAAAACCTTTACTCAAACATGCACATACCTCACTGAAGCGAGTGGACAGGGGAGAAGATGGTTTAGAAAAGGGGTTGCAGGATCAAAGTCTAGATTTGAAAAAACACATGACAGATTGTCATTTAAAAAAAGTTTTTAAGTCATTCTTTGGTTTATTTCCATGATTCCCAACACTGTCTGAAAAGCCCAGAGACAGTCACATGAGAAATCATAGCTCTAAAGCAAGCCCACAGCATTTTTAAATCTTGTGTATTAAATGTTTAGAAGACTACAGGAATTCAGAGTACCCCTTACATTCATGTCCCCAGAAATCTAGTAACTGCTTAAGTGCATGCACTGAGGCATGACCAGCATGCCTGTAAATTCATATTGTTCAAGTTAAGAGTAAATATAGCTGCAAAAAACCCCACCCACCTATAATTAAATGGTCATTATTAGCAATACTATAGTGACTGTCTTGTTATTAAAGAAATGCAGACATGGTTTCTGCCCCTTTGGCTCGCTCAGCCAAAGGAAGCTGTCTGCTCAATTTAGGAAGGAAGCACATTTTAGGAGTCCAAGGAAGTTTAATATTTCCATGTTCCTGGGGTCAATTATTAATGTAAAGATGTAGACAAATGGCAAGTATATGAAAGCATCTCTCATACATTCCAAGGTTCAGAAGCCAAGAGCAGATCTTGACTTCCTTATGCTTACTTAAATGTTATGGTAGGCTTCAAAAACCAGTAAAAAGTAATATAATATTTCTATGGAAAGCAAAGTAGAACTAAGTCTAGCTAGCATTTGTATGGAAGCAGTTTTTGCTGTGCTTAATGTAAGGCAGATTTTATTGCAATGATAGTTACCAATCTGCTAGTAGGAAAAAAATACAGGCAATTATGCTCAGAGAAGGTGGCTGATAATTACTAGTGACAACTTCTATTTTTTTTGGAGCAACTCAGCTTTAATGTAGTTTCTGGAAACAACATTTTCATCACTGGTTTTCACTTCCTTCCCCATCCCATGTTAAGAATGAAAAATCAAGACTGGATAAAATGAATTGTGGCTGTTTACCAACCAACATCTATTCAAATATTATTCTTAACTGGAACAAATATAAGTCATTCTTTATAACCTACTGCCACTGGTTGTTTATAAATATCTGCTTGCTGCAATAAACACTGGTCATTGAAATATGCATTTGCAGTAACTACTTGGCACTAGGTTAATATACTTGAAAGTTTAATGGAAGTGCTTCTGATGTACATACAAGCACTTAAAACATCAGACTTTTAAAAACTTGGTTCTGGGGGTTTTAATATCTATAGTTACAGTTTTCACAAGCATTTCTGAAAGTATTAAATCTCTTCAGTAAGTTTAGAGGCTCCTATCTCAGCATATCTAAGTTTCTCCAACAATTACAGAATAGCTAATTTAACATTCTTGCTTCCTATGCTGAGACAACACAGTACCAAAATTTAGTTATAAAAAGAGGCATTTTTGGTCAGACTGACCCCCCAGCTGTCCCTTAAAAAAGAAACACAGCTCAAACCTGTCTCCTCTCTCCAGAAAAAAGACACCTAAGGCCACAAATGTACACTTGCCAGAACATCAGGTGTTTCTCCATTTGTGGCAACTGTACATTCCCACTTAAAGAAACACAGTCTGAAGGCCCCACCACCACCTTTAAGGATGAATCACCTCAAATGCCAGTTTAGGCAGCAGTGCATATGAAACCACATTACATCGAAACAGTGTGTTAGTCATTCCAGCTAGTTCAACTAGTTTTTAACAATGTTTAATCAAAATTCCTAATTGCAGGAAAGAAAAAAACCAAACTTAATGTAGAGAGGCATAAAGATGCAAAGATAACCACCACAATGATCCAATAGCAAAAACTCTTGTTTAAAGGTTTTCTTATGCTAAAAAAGGCACACAACCCCTTGTGAACTAGAAACAAAAGCTAGCAGGACTACAGCAATAAATCCAGAAGAAAAAGCCTACCAGAATTACCCAATTGCCTACTGGGAAGGAACAATGAAGTAGACAGGCTGCTCTTGCTCTGTTTTGTTTGCAGGAAGTGGTCAAATTTAATAGTCAAGTTTAGCCACATTAAGAAACATTTAACAAAAGCTACCCCAAGAAACCAGAACAAAACCTGATGTTTGGGTCAAAAGGCCACAGACAGGCCTTTCCATAGCATGTAGCTGAGTGAGTTCAGAGATTGGCAATGAAAGAAAAAAGCTTTAGACATGTGATGGGAACAAGCTTTGAGATTTATCGAACAGTCACACCAAGCTTCTCCAGCACACGCACTCCCTTTTCTTGGTATTCTTGTCGGGTCATCCAGAAGTTGTCTTTGTCTTTCATGATGTCTGCTAGAACGGCTCCCCCCAGAAACACCATGTGCTTCCGACGAGGGGGATCTTCAATTCTGATCTTAAATTTCTGAGAAAAAGAAATGAAATTGTTACTAGGGTTCTCGAAATAAAGCCTTGCAAAATAAAATTGAGCTTTCCACCAGAACGATGAAGTGGCAACTGTCTAGTGAGAAAAATACAACTAAAAAACTGAAATGTTAGCATAGGGCACTTTGTGCAAGCTCCCAGCCTTGTGCAACCCAAGTAAAATAATGACTTTGTATTGGAAATTAGACATAGCTACTGACACTTGCCCAAAAATTGTACTTTCAGTATATCGACAAAAAGCCAAGGAGTCAGAATACTGATAGAAAATTAAAAACCCAATATTTGTATTTCAGGAACACTGTGAAGAGTAAAATAATTCCTAATATTTGATGGCTAAAATTATCAGAAGTTATCAGATCATCAAATCACAAATATTTTGGATTTATACCAATTTACACAATCTAAACCAGCTTAACTAATTAATGTTCCCTTAAGTTCTTCAGTACTAAAGCTCTAGCGTCAAGAGCAAAAATGAGTACAAAGCTATGACTGAAATACTGTCTCAGATGTAAAACATTCTGTACAATTGAGTCATCCCACAGATCTTTAGAGAACATTGTATGAAGAACTAGGGAAGTTCAAACTTCAAGGGAATTTTCAATACAACACACTGTTACTTCTGTGTGGCTCTTGCCCACTTATCACAGTAACCAATGGAAAAGGGAAACTTACCCCACCTGAAAGCATGTTAGAAATCTAGCCTCTCACTTTTGAGTATTCCACTTGTAGCATGAACCAGAACTTTCACAGATTAAAAAAAAATTTTTTTTTTTGCTCAATGACAACTTTAAGGCATAGCAGAAACACCTTAGCTTTGTTTAGCCAACATTACGGTTTGTGTCCTGGTATTTATCAGCCTATTTTACATTCGAACCAACCCAAGACTTCAGGAATTACTTGCTACTAGCAGGGTCTAGAAAGTAACTTTACTGCAAGTATGTACAAAGCAAAGGCAGGGGTGTGAGGAACGAGAGGCAGCGATTTTGCAAGTTGCATGGAGGGTCACCCGCAGCCTCTGTCATTTCTGACCACTTGGTTCCCTCTAGTGGGGATTCAGGGGAAGCTGCTGTGCCCCCCGGATGCAGCAGCCACCAAACACCCACCGAGAGTTTTTCCACATCTCCTTTCAGAACTCGTTCCAGGTAGAGCTGTTTCAGTTCCCGCTCCAGTCGTGAAGGCAGCCCGGGGTACATGGTGGACCCTCCAGACAGCACAATGTGCTTGTAGAATTCAGACCTGGCCCAAACAAAAAATAGTCTTTGTAATGTTGTATAGTTTACTCTGTACTCTGGTAGGTACCTGTAGAGACAGGGTAGTATATACAAATCTAAAAAACAGTCACTACACAAAGACAGACTGCACAAGTTCAGCAGACCTGCTCATGCTGTCCTAGAAAGCAGAAAGAAAAAAACATTGTGCTTTCAAGATTTTATCTTTGCTCATTCTTACTGAAATAGTTTCCAGCCAATCTGTTAAGCTTCAAAAGCTCAGCCTGAGCCCCACTCCCAGCATATACCCTCCCCCAGGAGCACCCATTACTGCCTAAAGCAAAAATTGTTATTCTGAAGACAGTTCTTGCATCGGTCCCACATCCAGACTGAGGATTTTAAACTTATTGGTACTGCTCTTACCTGGTATCAATGTCAGCAGCCTGGATGGTGTTGAACAGCAATTCAGCCACACCAACCCCTTCGACATTGATTAAGTGAGGCTGGAAGAGAGCCTCCGGTGCCTCGAACCGTTCTCCACCAACTTTGATAATCCTGCCATCTGGGAGCTAGGGAAGAAACAAAACCATTGAAAAGACTACTTTTAGCCACTTGAATGCCAAAAAAAACAGAGGAAATAACCTACATTGCTCCGAAATGTTTTAACACAGGAAATTGTTGATTACTGTCAGCACTGTAAGGAGTCATTCAGTAGTACTGAAAGAATATACAAATTCTTTAATCACTCTGCAATTCACCTGGAGACATCAGGGACCAGACACATTGATATTGACCTACCAAATATTTCCTTGCAATACCAACTCCTAATATCAATTTTAAAAATTATTTTACAGCAAGAATAACGCTTTTCTGCAAGTTTTTCCAACTGTGATCACAAAGTTTCCACTAAGAGCAAGTTTACCTTTCCTGACACCAGATTTCAGTCTCATGTCTCATTGCTGCATGGATGAAGCTGAAATATTTTCATATGCTAGAATACGTCCACTTTCTCTACAAATTCCTGTACTATAATACTCAAATTTCAAAGATCTACAATGACAAAAATGAGTACAAAGTCTTACAGGGAAAAAAAAAAAAAAGCCTGTAGAAGATTTTATCTAAACCAATTCATCTGATTCTACAGCCGAAGAGGTGAGCCTACTACAAGAAAAATCCTGAAGGAATCAAAGCTAAATGATACCTGAATTTAAACCTAGGAAGTTTAAGACAAGAAAAGCTGTCTCTAGACACTTACCGTGTAGGATTCAACTAGAACTGTGGTCTCTAGTGCCAGCTTCTGCTCCTGTTCAATGTTGTATCCCACATAACATAATTTCTCCTTGATCATGCGAACCGTCTCAAAATCAGCAGAATGGTTGAAAGCATAACCTCGCAGCAGGAGGAGCTGGAGGGAGCACAGCAGGTTAGCAAGAAATGAGAGGAATAGTCCAGATTGCTCAGTAGAGGGGTACATTTAAACACGTATCTCTGTTCACCTCCCTCTTATAGCTGCAAATTTGGGTATTAAGACAAATCCAGTGTATTCATTACCCCCAGAAAAGCAGCGTTACTCGAAATGGGAAAATATCTTCATCATTACAACTTTCAGCATATCCAGCATAAAGACAAATAAAAAAAAAAAAAACCAAAATAATTTGTATCTTGAGAACTTCACTTCAGAACATTCCTATATTCCAGTTTGACCATAAGATTTGTGGATCTAGGATGTTGCTTATATTTAAAACACCCAAACAAATTAATTGTCTATCAAACATGCTCTCTTATTAAATAATCAAGGAAGAATCACTACATTATTTTCCACACTGTAAGAAAGTCTTTCTGAAAACAGATGAGTAGAACTGAGAGAATACAATTTAGCTTTCACTTTAGGTATCGAGAAAGCCAACTTTTCAGTTTTTCCTTCTCAAATATGGAATAAATTCCCTTCCTAAAAGACTGTAACTAAGAAAATGCAATGTCTCTGAATAACATCAATATCATCACATGTGATTTAGATGAGGAAACACAGTAAGAATAGACTGAATACAGAGAACACAGGAGTTATTTAACTAATTAACAATGAATAATAAAGGGAAAATATATAGCGGTTTCTTGGTATCAAGGGATTTTTACTTGAACCAACATACCACAGATACCAGCCTCAACCTTAAACCCTCTTCTCAGCTTACCTTAATGAGGTACCTAGTGATGTCCCTCCCAGCGATATCTAACCGTCTCGTGAGGTGAGGGAGAGAGAAACCTTCATAAACTGGGCAAATGTGAGTCACACCATCTCCAGAGTCCACAACAACACCAGTCAACAAACCTAAAAGAACGGGGAGGAAGTACAACTTTTATTGCACTTTCATAAATAGAGCAGAACAATAGCAAGTTTAGGATAGTATTTTTCACTGTAACCTGGCACAATCTCTCTTCCCTCAGTCATCAGTGGGTTTTAAACTTTAGATTTTCATAGTAACAAATGCTTTCATACTTTTTTTTAAAAAGTATTACTTTAACCAGAATGTTTAGAACTCTACTGCTCACAATTTTATGTGGTGTTTTGACATCTTAAATTGCATGCTCATTAAATGCTTATTGGGGCACAAATTCCTCCACAGATTCAGTTGTGTGGCCTTATATAAATTTCTGAAATATGAAGAAACCTAGAGATATTCAAGCCACAACTTTACCTTGTTAAATTCTTACAACTTGTTGATTTTTTCTGATGTTTAAAAAACCAAACACTTTCATAAGGTAGAGAATATTTGGCCTATACAGCACACACCTAACATTTCCTCACAGAAGTGGCATTAGGCTGAATAGACTAAAAAAGACTAAAAAATAGACTAAAATAAATCAACTCTTATGAAAAAAGTTTACCACCAACCATTGAATATTAAGGTATACGAAACAGGTATCATGAACATGTAGAAACAGAAGTTTCTGTACTTAAGAGGCAAAAATCAATGGTGAAAGTTGATCAGAAAACAGTTTGTTTCTCACAAGCTACCTAAAGCAAGAAAACATATTTTAAGGAGACACCTTGAAAGTGTGGTGCACTGAAATGAGGCACATCTCTATATAACTTTAGCCACTACTTTAATCTTTGAAGTAATATAAATAAATAGGATGTTTTAAAGGACTTTTTTTATTATTATTTTCAAAGGCAAATGTTTGATTTATGTGCTCCTTGATTTTTACATCTTAGAAGGTCTTCAGCTTCATTTTAGATGATGGTATGTAGAAACACTGCAGACTGCTCTACATTGTCTCACATGCTGTTATTTGCCAAGTAACTGAACACTACACAGTAAGGTACATGTAAAATTACAGCAAAATTTAAGACTGTATATGTCAGTTACTTAAATATTTATACGGAATCAAACCAAAGAAAACCAAGGGGAAAAAATGTAATAGCACAGATTGCAGCAAATAAAACTAATATTCAGGTTTGCAAAAGTGGTTTTGGTTCAAGTAGTTATAATGACTTGCATGGCAGAGCCACCTTTCCAGTACCCCACTGCTTTTGGTCTTGGACAGAGACCTTACAGTGAGGTCTTAATGGACAAGGATATTTATGTCCTGCTATGTGACAGCTAAATACACCAAGTCACCCACAGATGCAAGGAGTCATGGTATTAGAACTGATGTGCTTGAGTAACTTCTTAAAATCCTAGATGGATTGAAGTTGATGGTAGAATTTCCACTGAATTTAGTCAATCCATAATTTTCTGCTCAGGCTGAGGACCATTTCAATCTAGTTTATCTACAGGAAAAGACTCAACTTTTAGTTTCTTTTTTCTCCTGAAAACAGTGCAGAAGTCCCATGATCAGCTTCTTGAAATTACTCTCTTACTCATGGTAAAAAGTTCTTCCTTTTTCAGAAAATCCAAAGTAAGCCATTAAGACGTGACGCCAAAGGCAAAATTATTACACCCTGAAACAGCAGCAGTTTTGAGGAACCAGGTTTTTTCATTTATCCATGAAAATAACACCAACAGTGGTACCTATCAATAGTTCCTCAAAACAAAAAAGCAAGCCTGTCAGTCAGAGCTGAGCTTCCTTAGAGAACAGCATGGAATTAAGCCCAAGACCCAGTGATGCCATATTAGTACTTTGGCTCGGCAACACATTTGGAAACTAAAGAAAATTTAGGTTAATTTTGCCTACCTTGAGCATACAGAGTAAGAACAGCCTGGATGGCTACATACACCCCAGAAAACTGGTATGTCTCAAACATAACCTGTAAGATGAAGGCAAAAATCAGCTCCCAAAACATACCAAATACCTCAAAGAAATGTAACTGGTATTTGAAAACTGTATTTCTAGAATTTTGTAATTTTACTTATCAAAAACACTTCCCAAGAAATTTCATCACACAGATTCTACACGAACATTAGAGAACTATGTGCTTTAGGACAGAAAGGAGTACATTCAGTCCTGTATCTTACCTGTTCACACCAGACAAGCCAGATGAAATATTCCACATCCGTTAAGCAACAAAAGCAAATACTTACAAGAAATCCACACCACCAATTTCTGCAGCTTTACACAAATTTTCACTTTTCCAAAGTGCTTAGTAAGTGGGAAGCAGTACTTGCAGACCAGTCAAGCAATTAACTACTGAAGTGTGACTTGGGAATAAAATGTTTGTTTAAGGTGTATGTTTTAAAGCAAAGCCCAGGCATTTTTCATTCTTCATATTAAGCCATTACAGAATTTGTACAACTGCAGACTATATCAAATAAAGACCACACTCCTTCATATCTTAGCCTAGAATAAGCTCAGTATCACAGGCTGTTCTCTGGATCTGGACCACCTTCTTCCCTTCTTTAAAGGGCAAGAAATGACAAACTTTTAAAACTAGTGGCAAAATCCACTAAAGAGAGAAAACTGCAGGTTTTGCAGAACTCATACTGAGACAGGAAAAGTAACTGCTTGTCTTGTACACTAGGTTTCCCTAAGCACTGAACTAGTTTCAGTTCAGAAGCAAGCCAAGATTAAAGGATGTAGAGTTTATAGGATCTTGTCTTCTTTCTAAACACACAAGAAAAGGCCAAGTAAACAAATCATGCTGTACAGCAGTTTTCCCCTCAAAAAGCTTTACCAGGAAAAAACGTATGAATTCTGATTATTCCAACACATACTGAAGTTTTGCTTTTGCTACTCTGCAGCCTTATGAACCCTTCTGCAACTTCTATGATTAGAAACTGATTGAATCCTAAGTACTCCCACAGCTCAAGTGAAAGATATTTAGATACTTTGGAAGAAAAAAGCTGATGCCTGACAATTTTAGAATTCTGAACTATTTAAAGAACCTTCTCCGTTAGAACAGTGTGAAAAGCAACAGAAAGGGAACAGTTGAAAGGACAGCAACTCAAAATAGATCCCCTTTGAGTAGTCATTGTCTAAACCCAACACTATTCCAATGGATATTTTCAAACAGCCTGAGTGCTTATTAAATTAAAAAGTAAGGCAAGAAAAATATAAATTATCACCTTCATACAACAAAATCAATATTCAAATGGCACTAGTTACTGCCTTCACATGTACCAAACCTTAAAGGCCTCTACAAAATCTTTTATAACCTTCGGGGGTACTGTCATCCTTTCTTTCAAGATATACTTGACATGGAAAATGCCTTGACATAGGACATGTATGTTAACAAGTGTTAAGATATAAATACTGAGCAGTATGTTTCCCTGAAAAGATTCTTCTTGACTTGACAGTAGATTTTTGATTACCTACAGAGTGATGTTCTAACTGGGTACAGAAAGGAAGAATTAAAAACTGGGAAAAATATAAGGAATCCTAGGTTGGATTAGATGAAGTGACTGTGCTCGAGTGGTTCTAGAGCTTCTTGATTTGCCACCACAGTCTGGCTGCTTCTGAGGTTGTTACACAATGAGAGTGCAGCAGATAGAGACAAACAGCAAACACTCCATTAGGCTGAGGAGCAACCAGGGTCCTGTACGTGCTATGAAAGGAAAAGCACTTTTTAAACATGTATTTTACAATATAGCTGATGTGAACAATTGCTGCCTTACTATTGCAGGTGGGTCTGATACAGTGATGAAGTGAGGAGACAGAATTACTGGAAACGGAATGAAGTACAGCATATGTATAATTATCTATCATCTTTATATGGTCCAGATGACGAAGCTTTTCTTCTAAAATGCTACTACACTGTATCCCAAAATGCAGCGACATTATTATATTTACTGCAGGCTTTAGAAAGTATCTTTATTCAGTCCTCTGGCTCATACTGGGCTTGCCTCCCTGGAAAGGAGGAGGCCATGCCAAAAATGGAAGGAGTATAATTATGTTACAGTTAAACTAAATATTGCAAGTTCTCATAACATTGCATTCCATTAAAAACATTAATAGAAACAATGAGCTTCTGTGTAACTCAAATTTAAATTTACAAAAAATGGATTCTAGTTCTCACTAATGTTCTGCATCATGATTAAGTATCTATGATCTCTGGGGTGGTGTTAAAAAGGCAAATAGAGCAATGCAAATATTCTATCAGAATTCACAGGCCACACTAGAGTCTTGAATTTTTAGTATAAAACTACTTGGCACAAGAGTAGCTAAAATCCATCCTTTTGTATTTTTTGGGAATACAGAAACAAGAACACTATTGCTGACAACTGAAAAACAAAAAAGCCTGGTCAGGAAATAGAGCCATTCCTTCTATGTGGAGGCTGCCCAGAATAACCTGCTCTGCCTGTCACACCACAGCTGGCTGATGTACAGTACATGATATTGTAGTGTTGCATTACCTAACACTTAGGTATTAGGTCCCTAATGTCCACAACTGCCAAAGAACCCACTGAATTTAGATTGCACAATCTGATTTTTTTCACTGAAGTTTTCCTGACTTTGCTAGATTTCATTTGCTCCTTGGTCACTGAAAGAAAGGACTGGTGCCAATGTGGTCCCTGCCAAGTTGCAGAACACACTACTGTAACTGTGACATCAAAAGGATATAGAAGGAAAGGTGAGAATAAATGTAAATTCTTAACCGACTAAGCAATGAATTTGGAAAAATATATATATACAAGCTTTGGTATTCAAACTTATGTTAATTGAAAATACCTATGATGCTTATGAGAAAAAAATGCAACAAAACAAAAAACTAAACATTTTATTCTCATCAAACATTACTGCTCTTCAAAACCTGAGTCTTTGCCACATAGTACAGAAGCTAAACAATGTATATCTGACAACCTACTGAATACAAGGTTCAGCTGGAACTTAGGTCACTCAGGGCAGCACTCTTGAGATTGAGGATGCAAGGACTAGGCTTTCCTTCTTAGAAGGCTTTCATTGATAATCCCTAGCACTAATTAAAGATTAGTGAATTGGTTGTCATCACACCTTTATCTCAACTACCTCCAACAGCACTGCTCCATCTGGTAAGCATCATCTAGGCTCCAATCTCTTCTGCATTATGTGCTTATACAAGTCCAAGTCATTTAAAGAAATTAACATTTTTCCAAGAGCTAGTAATCAATGTATCCTGGGTATGTGAAGACAGACGTGTATTTCCAATTCCATGTTGTAATGCTGCTATTAATGCTTGAGACATGAAGCCTGCTAACAGCTTGTGAATGAGATCAGCTGGTTTGAATTTAAGCACAGTAGCATTCATGCCTATGGCTGAGAACGAATTTTGGTTAGAGAACAGAACTGCTTTGCTTCAGTCACTGTGTATTGCTGGAACAAGGAATCTCTTAGCAATGCTCCAATAACTGTGTATCAGCTCCTACTAGACACACATACCTCCACAATCTTCTCCCTATTTTTAGTTGGATTCATGGGAGGCTCTGTGAGTAGTATTTTACAATTTTTTGTGTCAATATTAAGTTTTTCTGGTCCAAATGTGTAATCCCAAAGGTGCTTCATATCATCCCAGTTTCGAACAATGCCATTCTCCATCGGGTAATTCACTTCCAGCATTGATCGTAATTCACTGGCTTCATCACCAACCATCAGATCCTGTAAAATTGTAATACAAAAACATGTCAGCGTTTACAAGGTTTTCTAAACACCAAACTCCTCAAGAATGACAGTGAACTGCTTCAGCCTGTGTCCAGATGTGTTCTTAAACAATGCTCATATTTTTGAATCACTTGCAGTTACTTAGGAGAGAAGTAGAATGTATTTCATGTAATATTTAAATTTGGCTCTTACCCATCCCAAAGCTTTTCCAAAATAAACATTATTAATTTGATTTTCTCAATTAACCTTAAGGAAACCAATAAACTCTGTTAGAGCTAGAGACTACAAAGACTTTTTAAGTACAGATGTTTCTCCACTGACACCTCCAAATTTACTTATCAAACACTAATTTCTAAGAGCTGAGATGCAAAACAGCACATAAGGGTAGTAGGAGGTGGGATTGGCAGAATATTTTTCCATGCATGTTGCAAATTTCTGTGCACAATACCACAAAAGGAAAAATGAGTGGTGAATAAGCATACCCAACAGGAACAAAAGCAAATAAGAGATTATAAATTCCACACCAGACATTAAAAGAAACAATGGTTTACATATTGCCTGTGTCAATAGGGTGTGAAGAGACACATCTAAATATAAAATATAACCTCATCTGTTCCTTGCCAAAAGTCCCAAGCCAGAAACCCCAGTAATGCATTCTTGCACGAACACAACCAACTAATGCAATTTGTATAGTCATTTCATACTGATTAAGCCATCTGTTTATTAACATTAGTTATGCAAACATTGCACATTCAAATTAGTAGCATCACATCTCTTTTCCCACGTATTTCCCACAGGAAGTATGCACAGTAACATCTTATCTTTGCTCCTCATTATATCCCATACTCTTCTAAAGAAGCCTGAACTGACTCACTTGTACTTAGGCTGTAAGAACACATTTCTAGGTACCGTTAGCTCTGTGACCATAATCATATTAATTGGAGGAAAAAAAAAAAAAAAAAAAAAAAAAAAGAAGAAGAAAAAAAAGAAAAGCCAACTGCTTCATCCAAAAATATGCCACAACAGTTTGCAGTTGCTGTGGCACAACAAACTTGGAAGGGGGGGTTACTTAACCTATATTCAGTGCCAGGAACAAAAAGATGCACAAGAAAAAGTCTGGCATCCGGTTTATAATGCCTACTTTAGAAGTAACCTAAGCAGTTGCTGCTGATTATATAAAAAGGAAGTTAATTGAAAATAGTTTAAGTGAAGCCATTCATCTTTCTCTCCCTCTCCCTGACAAGGTGTTTTGTTTTCCCTTGCACAACAGACCACGCTTCAGATCTCAACTGTACAGAAGACAAAAGTCAACACTTTCGATCAAAAGCATTCTGGTGAAACCATACTATTATGAGAACTCCACCATGCAGCCACATTACTCGTGAGAATTTAAGATGACACAAACTCCACCATTTAGAAGAATCAGAAGCCTTTTTTGTGCACTGCTCTTTGTGGATCTATGCTGCCCAACAGGACATAGCCCAGGAAAAGCCACTATTCAAAGGTGCACAGTGAAAGTTGCACAAATTTTCACATCCTTTTAAAACAAAGCTAAAGGCAGAACAATTGTTCTCTCTTGAGAACATCAACACTAGCACACTAGCAAACACATACACTTGGCAGTTGAAGAGGAAGAAGGACAAAACAATCAAATTTGCAGAGAGGAATCAGTATTGTGGCATCCAATGTTTCCACCATTTCAGTACTCAGTAATATCTGTCTAACTGAAATCTGAAAGCTTCTTCAAATTCTTGGTTTGTAATGTTAAGTAGAGCAATTTGTACTGTTAAAGATGCTGAGTTCATGTTCAATGTTATTCTTGCATACAAGGTTATGTCTCATTTAAAAGCAATACATAAAATATTCTCATTAATTAGTTGCCAGTAAACCAAAGCAATGAACAATGTCCAAAATAAGTATGTATTCCAATGTAAAATGTGAGACAAGACAAAACAATGAATAGCATTTAAAAAAAACCGTAACAGCTACTAGGTCTCATCAAGCAAAAATGGTAAACAAAAAGCACATGGGCACCTCACTTACCATCATTTTGTTATTCTACTTCAACAGGTCAAGAAAGGTGAAGAAAAGGTAGAAGCAAGAAAGTCAGAAAAGGCCTAAATGAAATTCTCAAATTATTTTAAGCACACAGTAGAATCAGGCTGAAAAGAGATGCATGTACAGCAGGAAATGATCTGAGTTAGTTTAGTTAGGGCCAAACTAACAGTATCAGGACATCAGATTAAATTGTCTCTTTAAAGGAAGCTATTGTTGTATGTCAGTGGCAAGCCATATTTAGGCTTCCTAGACTGCAAACACGATCAGTGTATCTGCCGATCTCTCATAAATAGGATTCTGTGTATAAATATTCTGTAACAGTGGAGTTTTACTCTGGGCAAGGTGTATATCTGAGCTAGACAAGACTCTGCACAGAACAATTGATCAGAACTAGCTCTGACAATTGCTAAATTAAAATTTTGTTTTAAAAATTCACTTAATATATCCAAGAACTGAAAACTACTCCTTAGTACTGACTTATTAATACCCCCCAAACATGCTAAAAAGACTAGTAGGTCAGTAAAAGCCAAGAGTAGCATCTATGCTTCTGGTTTTAGTTGCAATTTTAAGCACAATAATCCCAGTAATAACTGAACTCCTAAGTAAGAGAAAAAGATATATGCCTGCTGCTAGCTGAAATCAGAATCCATAAGAAAAATATGGTCAAGGCAACTTGAAATTGGTAACTTAATGGATGATAACTCCTATTTGGATCAGCTTCCAGGGTCCTTTCACAGAGCTTCTGAATTTCACAGGAGCACAGCTTTCCTGAAGAGTTTTGAAAAGTTAAACTGATAATCTTCTTGTCAGCTTCCTTGACTCAGTTTTAAACTTATCCCATAAGAACTCACAGTGTATGTCTAGAATTAAATTTTGGCATAAAACTCATCTGCAAAAATACATTTTTTCAGGAAATCTGCAAGATTCTCACAAAGAAAAACAGCACTCACACTTATCAAGTCTTTCTACTGTATTATCCTACTGGGATACCCAAAATATCTGTGGCAGGGATTTCTTCTCTTGATACACTGCTTCTTTAAGAAAGGGTGACAAGTTGTTATAGGTAAATGATATAAAACTTCTAGAAATAATCTAGACACAGTCTATACTCTTTGAAAAACACCCACATGATCCATGCTCAAGCAGAAGACCAGCAATGCATGCGAAATGATGGTTTCTTACAGATTTCTTTTGCTGATCTCATAGCAATTACCCACTTCTACCTCCTACCTTTTCAATGCAACACTGTTATCTGTAACAATATTAAATTATCGGATAATCAGAGGATACCAAAACTGGCAGGACAGGCTGTAATTGAATCAGCTGGAAAGAAAACATGACTTCAACAGTGAGATTTCATGCAAGAAAATTTTGGGGACAGTTCAGACTTATAAATCACTGCATAATTTCATAAAACTTTACCAGGACCTCCTTTAAGGAGGCTCCTCACATTAAGTTCAAGAAGATACCCAAAGAAATACCTCTTCCCAAGTCTTACTAGAGAAACGATTATGTTTTCTGTCTCCTTACAAAAAAATCCTCTCTGCTGCGAAAGGGAAAGATCTCTATCCTCTCAATCAAACTGTCCTAGCTGACACAAGGTAAAGTATTATTGAGATAGTAACAAGACAAAAAAACCCACAATCACATTTTGGGAAGCTCAATGTCTTTCAGCCTTTTGACTTTCTTGTATGGCCTTCTGCTGATACTACCACTGTTTTACAGGCAGAAGCAGAAATCTGACAACTCAAGTTCTCCTTGTCAACTACAGGGTTCTGAAAATAAGAACAAGACTGGACTGATTTGTTTTTGTCTTCCTAAACTGCTGCTCAGACACAATAAGGAAAGCAAAACTTGAAATCCTGTATATGTATGGTCCTACTCAACCTTCACTGCCTAAGTGGGCACTTCTACAGTTCTGCATTGCTGCCTGCTTCTCCCTCACTCTTCAACTGGAGTTTGCACGATGGTCTAGTAAAGTGGTCATTACTTTACCTGACTCTCTCTTTCAGCTAGATCAGCTCATAAAAGCAGCTCACAACATGCCTGCACAAGCAGCAGGACCAGCACAAGGTGAGAATTTCGTGGCTAGAAGCAAGAAGGGATGATGTGACCACAACAGGGCCAAGACATTTACCGAAACTTGTATTGCAGAAGCAACTAATAACATTTGAAGTGCTACTCTCTAATTACAAAATAAGTGAAAAATTATAGCTCCCTGGACTTCATAAAATAAATTCTCCAACAGTGGTTCTCCCCCCATGTCTTCGAATAATGAGCCAAGACAAAGCAGCCTGAACAGAGCCTCTCCATCTCTAACTGGTGTGGAGTACCTACACCCACCAACAGCAAAAGGAAAACAAAAACCATAGAAACAATGAAATGCAAACACAAACAAGGTTAAACACCTCATACAAGATCACAGATGATCAACTCTGAGTAGAAAGCAAACCATACAGAAAAACCTGGAAACCCCAGCAGCTCTTCAGCATTGTCTCAAAATCCCACAGTACAGCTTGGTGACAGTCAGTCACTTCTGTCTCATTTCTGCCTTCTAATCTTGACATCATTTGCTTATTGGCATTTGAAGCTCTTTTTTGCCCAGAACCACTCGAGCCCTACTTGCTGCCTCCTCAGGTGTACTATCTGAAGGCCTCTAGTGCTTTAGATTACCCTCTTCTTAACTTTGTAGTTTGTGACAGGCTAAAATCCAATACAGAAATGAATCAAGAGATACTGAAATAGCATAAAAGGGAGTTAAGGAAAAAACATTTCCAAACATTACACAAGTAAGCTGCCCTAAATATTTTTATCAGTCAGAAAGAAATTACAATCAAAAAACATACCTTAATTTCAATGTTTCCTACTTTAGCAGTTGATCTTATAATGGGTCTTCCAACCAAAGCTGGAAAAATGTGCTCTGGAAAATTCGAGCCTGCATAGCCACATTTCACAAACTGAAAAGGAAGAAATAATTTTATTAGAGTATGTATTACTTTTGTTTACCAACAGAAACCTGGTTTGGGGTAAAAAATTAAAAGTCCAAATTTAAGAGCATGTGCCCCATTGGAAATCAATTTGATTTACACTTTCAAATAAATTTTACACATTTTAGATAATGTATAGATTTGTAAAACTGAATAAAAGTATTTTCCAGAATGTTTTCTGAATCAAGACTATCAGATTTTTGAGAAACAGTATTAAAATGAATAAATACATTGCAAGGTGTAAAAGAGTCCAGTGTCTGAATTCGGATTTTCTGCCACTCTGTAAAAAAAAAATTCTCTAACAACCTGAAATCTGTAATTTTATAATGGATGAGTACCCAGTGAAACCTAATTAAATGACCTCTCCAATTAGAGCACACACTAGCATAATGAATTATACACCAGAAAAAGCCTCAAAACCTTGTGAATTCAAGTTTTATACTCTTATAAAAATGTGAACTAGCAATTCAGATGGATTTCTCAGAGTTTCATAATTTTGAGAGTTTCCTTTAAGGATAAAGTTTGCAGTAAGCAAACTTCTAAAACCAATAGCACAACCAAAGCCTCAGATGATGGCAGTTCACACCAAACAGGATGCTCTGAAAGAGTGTTTGTTACCCAAATACATACAAAAGGAAGCTTTATATCACTGGGCTCCAAGACAGTATATACAATAAGGAAACAATGACACTTTACTGAACAATAAAAAAGTACATAGCCACTAGAGGAAGCTCAGTTGTAAAATGTGAACTTTAAATGTGCCAGCAAGAAGTTAAAATTTTAGTTCATGGGATCTTCAGCTATTCTGTTTGGATAGGATATTTTCATGTATCATACTCTAATGTTCTGCCTGCAGCTCATATAGAGAAGACTCCTCTTATTCTGATGCACAGTTTGCATACTGGACTATAGTAACATGCCAGAACAGAACCATTTTCATCTGCAAAATTACCTAACCATTGAGGTGCAGCAGCAGTAACCCAGCACCATGGGATCCCTCAGGTTGGAGGGAATCTCAGGAGCTGTCTCATCCAACCCTGGGCTCAAACCAGTCACTGCTGAATTCTGAACAGGTTGCTCAGGGCTTGGACTAGCTGGGTGCTGGGAGCCTCCAAGAACAGGCAATTCACAGTCTCCTTGGGACCCTATCCCAAAATGTAATTATCCACTGTTGTATTAAAAGCCATCTGCTAGAATTTTCCAAATATTCAGAGTTTCCTGAAGCAAGGTCTGAAGACTGCCACTGGAACAATTATCCCAGCAAAGAGTACAGCTAATTGAAGCTGAGAGGAATTTTGTCATTACACTAATGGTAACATGAAAAGTCACTTGTGCTATTGCTCATAATTATTCACCTTACTGCAGTAAAAAAGGGCAACTGTTGCAGAAAGAAACTTAGAGAGCCAGTTACAGAAAGAGCCAAGAGATATTTTAATTGAAGCTGGGGTAATAGAGGGGGAAAAGGATTTTTATTTTGCTTTTTTGTGACTCTGGTTTCTTTCACTCCTTCAGTGCTTGCTCTCCAAAGGCAGAGCTGTTTGGAATACCTAAAGAATGACACTGTACACAACTCATTTAATTCATTCTACTTCAAACCCAGATTACTCTGAAAAGGCAAGTATTTACCAATTCTCTTGCTTATACTAAGGACAGAAGTGCCTAGGAGTTATATACTTCTTATCTGTGCATTCAAGAATGCAGTGCTGCTATGAGAAAGCAAAGAGCAGCCACAAGCACTTCTGGATCACATACCTGAATACACCAGAAGACTTTAACAGAAGTTTTAAATTTGAGAAAACATATGTGATATTTTGAAGAGCTGAGTTGAGTCCAAACAGTGGTGTC
>VZRX01011522.1:227909-255326 GCA_013398075.1 Notiomystis cincta | reverse complement strand
TATACAGAGAGTAAGGACATGCAATGAAATTTGTTTTGCCAACAGGAATGAAGTCACAAGGGAATGACTGAACTCTAGGTTCTTAGGATTTTGCCAAGTGTCCTGGAGTAAAGCTGAGCCTGAGATTGGAACCCAGCTCTGCTCTTCCATGCCATCAAACACTGCTCACACCAGTAAATCTGGTGTCTCATTCAGCATTCAGAAATAGAAAGACTTCAGAAAATGTGCATTCAAATACCTCTTCACATTTAATCATGATTGTGATTCTTACTCGTTTTTGATAAATATTCATGTCGATACATTTTTGTTCACATAAGTTACTAACATCCCAAAAATATCTGCATTTAGAGGGAGGTTATTGGTACACAAAGGGGAGTTTAAGTTTCTGATTTGCATTTATTTGTTATTCTTTTTCTTTCAAAATATTTTTCTCGACACTGTAAGGGAAAATATGTTTAGCCAATTCTAACTGCATCTCTATTCTGTTAAATGCATATTCTGTTTCTGTAATAAACATTCTTAAAACCCTTTGAAGTTTGATTTCAAAACCAAATTGAATTGCTGAATTATTTTTTCTGTGCATACTGCAGGAACATAAATGTTTTTCAAAAACAGTTTTCAATGCCATGTTCATTCTTCTAAATGGAGTGTCAGGGCATGTTAGATATACCTAAAGCATTATAATTGCAATTTTTCTAGGATGCAAAATGTCAAGACACGCTCGATGTTCTAAACAGCACTGCAGGTATACCTGCTATAATTTTTCTTCAGCGAGTGGTTAAACAAAATTAAGCAAATTATGTTTCAGCAAGGAATATGAGGGTCAAAAGGTTAAGGACTACTGCGAACTGAACTCTTCCTGATGAATAAAACACATTTTACTGCTAGAAATAATTTCACCAGTTTTTCAGTGAGGACCTTGGCAGCAACAGGGCTCCAAAGGAGCATCTTGCTAGAAAGAGCAGAGCAAGCCAAACCAGTAAAACAACGATTTATCTTTGCTGCAGTCTATTTCCCTCTTTTATTATCTCCTAATTCTGGTGTCTGTTGAGAATTTCTTCACAAGTTTTTCCTTTGTGTCTCTCAGGATATTAAGTTGCTAAGCTCTGTTCAATGGAAAACTTGATTTATAACTGAAATCAGTAAAAACTAAATCACTACTAAATAAAGGATTTTAATGATTACTTCTAAGATTCATCCAATCCCCGATTCACAGTTTACAAAACCTTAATTTGAACCCAATTTATTTTAGTGCCCAAGGACATTTTAATGGAACATGTTTTCCAGTGTCTTATGACCATTAAAATGACCATTAAAATTCCTAACCCCATTGAAAAAAAAGAAAATAATTTTAAAGAGTTTAAATGTTAAATTTATATTAAAAAAATTTGTTCCATTATTTTATTCAAGTGAAAACAGCTACTGTTAATTTTCTTTCTTGCATTTTCAGTGGCAACACAGTCAAATCTAGGCTTGCTTTATTATTCCATTAATTATTGAAATATATATATTAACACAGTAGCCCTTCTTCAAAAAGCAATTCAAGGATGATGTATTTCGTAAATTGACAATGAAAGGGAGTAAGTTTGACTACCATAAGTAAATGTAGCACAAACAAAGCACTTAACAGTTGTATTAAGCAGTACTTAAGCAAAAAATATTCTTTTCATCATTAATGCTTTGGGGAGTATGATTGAGATTTTCCTCAGTGAATTTATACTGTCCTAGAAGTTGGTAACATTCATTCTTTACAGCTTTTTAGAATGCAGAGGTAGCAATATTCTCAAGAATTAAAAATGGATGGAACAATATGTTTAAATCAAATAAAACCCATCAAGTCCAGTAAATTATGTGGCCTTTAGAAATAACCCAATATTAAATGTCTCTCATAGTTCCAAAAAGGTCGTGAAAACAGTCACGCAAATTAACAACCAGGACTTCCAAAACTATGCTTGGTAGAAGCACTTTCCTATTTTTATTAGAGCTTTCTGAAAGTTTCACTTTACACTTTGTACTTAATGAGAAAAATTCTAAAATTGTACAGAAGAGCCCTTGTGAGTACAGTGCTGAGACCACGGCAGCTCCACAATATGCATTCCCTCCACACAAAAACCAGTGCTTGTCAAAAGGTGAGGAGGCAGAGAACTGGGGCTTTGTCTGAGTCCAGGAAGGTTCCAACTGACTGATTCAATGACTTCCTTGATATCAACAAAATTCTCTAAAACTGCAGGAGGAAACCTGCTATAACTCAGAAACCACTAACCAAGAGAGTTCCTCAGCTTCCTGATTTGTGAACCCCACTATTTCTTTTTTTTTTCCTAGTCCAGAGAGGTTCAGATAAATCTGTATAAGTGTGAGATAAATATAAAATAATAAGGTGTGAAGCAAGAAACCAATGTAGGAACTCTGACTTTAATAGAACAATCATCCAGCACAGTGATTAGGAAGGGAAAAATCATTGAAACCATCAGTCCAGAGCACAACAGCAGTACAAAAGGCAAACAGGGCAGAAGATTGTTAGGTGGCACACAGAATATAAAGCAGCAGAGGTTTTTACAGCATACGTTTACTTTGTCATAATTGGAAGCAGTATTAAACTGCACAGGTGGCAGATAAGTGTGAACAGTCTAAAACATTTTGTCAGAGAAAGTGGAAAAGAATAACATTACTTTGGGTAAGCCACACCTTTTTCCATTGCACAGTACCCAATACAATAAAAGCCCAGAATGCTACACTCTCTCACAAATCATTAAGATGATGAAAGTCAAAGAGCTTACTGAAAAATGATTAAAAATTTAAGAACACAATTTACAGAAAATGTTTGAAATTGGTTTTGGGGTTGTTTTTCAAAACTGTTTTGTACAAGGATGTGCTCAAAGACTGTAGCATCCCAAAAACTACATGGCAAAATCCCTGTTCTGGGAAAATCAGTGAGCAATTTGCCAATGAGTCAGATCAAGACCTGGATGCAGTGAGGGCAGCACTGTACTGGGAGAATCCTCTGAATAACCAGCACTAATTAAATGGCACTAGAACAGGTGTTATTGCAGCTATTCTGACCTTCACTGGGGTTGTTTGAAATTCATAACAATAAGGTCAAATTTTCCTATCCAAAAGCAAGAAGGAAGCAGAAATTCAGGAGTAATACTGGAGTATGAGAAGGTGCTTGATTTGATATCAATTTAACCAGGAAAAGGAGATAATTAGGCTTCACAGGTCAGAGAGTATGAAACAGCAATTTTTATCTTCACTGCTAAGGTAGAGTTGCCAGGAAATCCAAGGTACTGCAGCATTTTCTTCTCCATTTGCAGGGCACTCCAGACAACTGAGGTGGACCTGCAGCGTCTGGCTCGTGCAGCTTTCCAGCACAGCCTCTGAAATGTCACTTTGCTTCACCTACTTTTCACTTTTCCTCTGAGATTTTCACACTATCTAATCACAGATCAGCCCTGTGAACTGCTCTGGGTACTTATCACTGGATATCTGTATAAAGGCAATGCTCCATCAGATGTCTTTTCAAGCCTCATGCTATATAACCTCTCTTTTACAAACCAAGTCAATTATTTTTTATCATGTCTGAGAAGCAAAACAGGCTTTTGGAAACAATGAAGTGAATAATGATGGCTTAGTAAACTAAAGATATATGTGCTAATTTAAAACATTTATTTACAATTTCTAATGCCCTTACATTAACTGAATGAGTATCATTCACAGTCTTGTATACCATGATGATTTTTGATATTGCTACTTTAATTAGGTTGAAATAAAATTAAAATATAATGTTGATTTGGGAAAAGTAGGAAATACTAAAGTGAACATTTCAAAAGGAAAAAGAAACACTGCAGGTGCTACAGCTCTGACATTTTGATCCATCATGTATTTTTTCTGTAAACTCTCTTTGAACAGGCCTCTCCAGAAGGAAATTTTACCTCTTAAATAGAGCTATGCCCCTTATTTATCATAAACTCCACAAATAAAATAAAAGAAGTACAAATAGTGTACTTTATAAAAAAATGAACTGTCATAAATATTAAGTAGAATATTTAACTTCAAATAGTCTTCAGGTTTAATCCTTAAATAGAAGGCTGAACTAATACTAATGTAGTAATGAACCAATCCATAATTCACACACTTAAAAGAAAATTCCATACAGTCAGCCTCTGAAACTTATGTGTCAGATGCACACATTTCCAATTAATAAAACTGATAAAAAGAACCTAAACTTTTCTAAGCTTTATCACAGGTAGTGTAAGAGCATTTAAAACACCTAAAAATGTTACCTCAATAAATTACCCAAAGAAGAAACTAGGTGAGTTAAATTATCAATCATAAAGATAAATATTTGCAGAAGAAGGTTCTAAGAATATCTGCCTCATTTATTTGTGATTTTTTTTTTATTTTGAAAGCTTGCATGCATCTATAAAAATATTATTAATTTTAGAAAGCATTTTCTTTTTTTTTGATCAAATATTTTTTGTACTTATGGACTATGAAATCTCCATAAAAGTATAGGAAGTAAATAAATTTGTTCAAAGTTCGTCTCTTTGGAAAATTTAGAAGAAAGCTCTAAGGTTATCAAATATGACAAATTTTGTAATTATTTTTCTAAGAAATAACACTAAGAATCCAAAGAAGGTTCTTTTGGGAAATGGGTTATGATAGATATATTTTGCTCAGATTTTATATCAGATGGAAAAAAAAATCCAAAACACTAGTTTAAGTTTTCATAAGATCCAAACCCAAATCAAAGTACCCTTAAGAGAAAAAAAAAAAAAGAAAAAAAAAGATAATCCTTTGCAGGAAAACATTTACTGAACATGTACCAGTGCTCAGGGTTTTCCTGTGTGTAAATTTAAATAGGTACAGGCCAGAATTTCATTCAAGCTTTTTTTTTTTTTTTTGAAAGGAGATGTACATTGAAGGGGGAATAATGTTTCTGACCTAGAAAGGGAAAGTCATCTGCAGTTCACTATGAATAAAGAACACTCTGTGAAAAGTACTCAAATGCAGAACAGAGCAAACCATCTGAGTATAACCTAAGCAAAATTATCCTCAATTAATGTTGATGGTGAGCTGTTTCTGTGGTTTTATTTGTTGGCTGGTTTTGTAGCCCACTGTCTGCTCGATGTCCTTGCTGTGTGCAGTTACTGGGAGGGACAGAGTGACTTAGCTCAAGCAGAAGGCAAAATATCTTCTCCAAAGAGCAGATTTGCTTTTAGTTCATTACAACTCCAGTATCCCCATGACCTTCAAGATCATAAAGTAGTTGAAATAAGAAAATTGTCAGTAGCTATGTAATCCATACCAGAGAAAGCAGAACTACAGATATTTAGTGGCAAGCAGTTGCTGTATGTTATCAAAGGCAGGTGTTTCATTTTCTTTGCTCTGCTGCAACTTTTGATTGCTCTATCAGGTATTTTTCTTTTTTTTCCTGAGTTTTTCCTTTGAGTGGCTCTAGCAAGAAGGGTGGGACTCAGAATGGGAGGAGAACGGAGGCTTTCAGCCTTTGCTCCTCTGAGCAACTTCTGAGCACTCAGTTGGACTGGTTGTCCAAGCAGAATGGATAGAGCTCGATTTAATATTCCATATTCTGTGTGGAAGTTGGAAAAAAGTTTGATTTCTTCTCCCTACACATCTTGCAAGTTTGTCGGTTCACACTTCAATATTTTTCTTCTAAAACGTCCTAAAAATTCCTACCTACACATTTGAGGATAGCAAGAAATGAGATCCTGCCAGTCAGTGTAGGTTGTTCAGTAAAGAAGTTCAGCAGGGTGACAACAGAGTTAATTGCACCCACAATTAAATGACATTTCATTTGACTCCTATGGATAAGGGATCCATCTGTAGATATGTATATATGGAAAGACCTCCTCTCTCCCCCTCACCTAAAAAAACCAAACCCCAAACCAACAAACATCTCCACACTGCCACATCATTATCTAGATTTATACTGTGCAAGTTATTGACTGAAAAACAGGTTTGTATACCAATATATGAATTAATGGCTTGTGGAAATTCTGAACTATAAAAATAAAAGCATGTAAAGGGTTTTTAAAAGCCATTATCTTGAAAAATATTAATCTTATAGAATTAATAAAGTTCTTACATGCAATATTAGACAATAAACAAGGAAGTAATATATTTATGGCAAAGACTGGAAGACATATTTCATCTAAGAAATTGGTGAAATTCATACAATTCAGAACAGTAAAATTCTTAGTTCTATGGAGTGTGTCTGACAGTAAGATTTTAAAAAGATCTAAGTGTTTGACCTTTTTTTAATAAGTAGACTATTTCAAATGAGCACATCTGGTTTATGTTCCTAAACCTCTAGCCTTTAAAAGTTCTGTTCCCAATTCACACAAAATACCATTCAGGATTGCCTGACATGGTGACCTTCCCCGTAGGTGGCTGGCTGAATAAACCGATTAAACAGATCCAGGAATTTAGCATATATACAGCAAGTTAACACTTGTATCCTGGAACCATTAGTAAATATACTTACTGCTTCTCTGGGCTTTCTACTAGAGATGTGGAACTGAACTGGGAATTTTAAAAATCCACTTCATATAAATAAAGAAAGCATTTCTTAATTTTCATGTCAAAGAAGTTTTCATTATGTTGTCACATTTTCTTGGCTATAAGGCAACACAAATCAGAAAAAGTCAAGTAATTACAGCATTAAATGTTATTATGATTTCACTCAGATTGAGGGACTGAAGGGCAGGCACAAAAATTCAAGTGGTCAATAAATATTTAACAAACTCTTTTGTTAGTTAAAAATTAAATAGTGTATGGACTGGGGAGGTTTCGTTTTTTCCCCACAACATTAATAGCAGGTCCATTGTTATTTGTGTAGAGTGTAATTCCTTTTGACTTTGCCTTCCATTTGCCTTGAGGACAAGCCAGTTTAAAACTGTTCAGCACACTGCACCATGCATAACAGGTAATCTGTCTAATTAAGGCCTGTAAGGATGTTCAAAGTAAAATATTGAAGAGCTTCCATAACCTCACTTTCACCCTCCCTGTGTACCACAGCTTCTGAGACTCAGAGATACCCTAGCCATTAACTCAAGTGTTTACACTCTAAACTCAAATTCTTCTTTGCCAGAATGGTTCATTTCACATTTTACAAGTCTGTTTTCTCATTTACAGGCAGAAAGCAATTTATCAAATTTTTATATTGCATTTCTCAGCTTGTTTCAATATTGGATGATATAATATATGCCTGGAAATTCAAAATGCAAAGGCATACTGTGACTTTATCCAGGGACCTAATAAGATTTATATCCACCTTTTTTTGTGTGTGTGTTCATTTGATGCATTTCAATGAATTATTAATTATGACCAACAATAAAATATTATTTTGGTCTGATGCACAGCAAAAGGAAAGACACCCAAGAGAAAACCATCTGACAGCTCAAAGCAGACATGGCCAAAGGATGCTCACAAGTTTCTCATCAAGTGTTGCATGACATGCATCTGCCCATCAAATGAACCAGACTGACTGAGCCTTTCTCAACATACAGATGTAATCTTTGGGGAGGTAAAGTCAAGATTTATTACATTTTGGGAGGCATTGATTTGATTTTTTTTTTTTTATAAACAGCCAAAGCTACGATAGTGAACATCAAAAGATTTCATTCTATTTTCCAAACCTATTTTTAAAGGTTGACATATGGGATGGAAATATATGTAAGGCTGCATGTTCTGAAGCTGACAGAAGTCAGATTCAAAGCTGCATGTAATAACTTTTTGCTTAAGAGATTTAAATCATACTTAAACATAGCATTATGTAACTGCTATAAATATGTTATAATCTGCTGAGGAATTTGTTTTCATTTTGCTTTTCTTACATTTTCCTAACTGATCTTTGCTCTGGCACAAGCTTTCAGAATATTCTCAGTACATATGCCCCACCTTATTGTCATTTAAGCTACACATCTCGATTTTTAACATAATGCAAAAATACAGTTCTTTACATATTTCAGCAACATACTATTAGCATTCTTTCTGCATTACTGACTAATGAATGTCATATAGCAAAAAACCTTCACAACTTCCTTTACTTTCAAGGTCATTATAAGAAGTGTTTTTTGAAATTGCAATGAACAAATGTGAAAAGCAAATGAACTTTCTCTCCCTTACAGCTATCTAGAGAGTCAAAGACCATATAAAATATTCAGAGAAAATGTCAAGTTAAAACACTTTGGGTCTGAAAGCAATAAAGTAGGACTAAAATTATTTCTGATTTCCTTTTAAATAGAGTATTCAGATTTGTTTTGGTCATTGTCATGCTATAAACAAGAAATTTACACAAGATAGGAGTGTGCCCCTCACATTAAGTTGCACTTTCAAGATGACTATTTTTTCTTTGTGGAATCTTCAATCTAACTTTAAGGCTATCAGAATTATACTCAATGTATTAAATAGACCTAATTGAAGAATACAGCATGCTTTTCAGAAATTCCTGAAAAATCACTCTTTAGCACATAAGGAAAGAAATGCTTCATGCTTATAAAGGATTACCAAGAATGATAAGAAATCTACTTTGAAAAAATCATACCAAAAGCTGGCTTAATGCTTATTTGAAGGTAAAGTAAGTGCTAATGGATTTTGACAGGCTGATCCTGCCTATAATAGCATCAAGCATACCAAATTCTTTTTCACACCACACTGTCCCCAAGGGATCATCAACCTATAGATTAAAAGCCCTGACCTTTGGCCTTTCTATAGTTAACTATCTGTCAGCTGATTGTTAGCAAGGCTACCAGCAGGCATGGCTTCTCTGTTTATATTAATTACAAATACCAGTTTTAGGTGAGACCAATTCATAACATACATTCCCTAAATTTTGAAGCTTCCCTCATAATTTCTGTTTCAGCTGCTACTGTCTATTAAAAAATAAGAATCTGATCTGAGATGCTATCTGCTCTTTCTCCTGTTATACCTTTCCACTTTCTTCATTAATAATTAACTTTCTTAACAAAGCTGAGTTTCATAACACTTTTTCCTGCTAAATATTGAGCAGTTCACAGGGATTCCTTATGAAAAACAATTCCATTTTCATTTTTATTTTATTTTATTTTAAGAGATCATTGCCAAGTTGATACTCTCAAGTGGTAACTGGAGGTGAGTTAAGTGTTCATCTATATCCTCCTGGTTCTCTGAACTTGAATTAGAAAATTAATCAGGAACAGCTCAGCTATATCTCATGCTTACATGTTTTATAGGCACTAACAGATTCAATGTAAAATATTTCTTCTGGAGAGCAGGGAGTAAAGTCTTGCCATGTAACTCGAGCTCCTCACAGTTGTCTGCCACCTTTGAGGCTCGAGCCCAGGTGGCTTTGCAGAGTAGTGGCACCCTTTGGGTTGGGGGCTTTCTGTGTGGCACAAGAGCAGCCACGAGTGCCCTTCACCCCGTGCCTTGCTCAGAGCTGAACCCGCAGTGGCTCGGGAGCCCTGTGCTTACAGATGAGCTGTGGTGCCCCTCTGCAGCCCCAGGGAGGGAGGGGAGCTGCTGCTGCTGCTGCTTCCCCAGTGAGTGCAAAGGTTAGCTGGGGAAGTCACAGAAAAGGCAGAGCTGTGCCTCTGCTCTGTCCTTCATGGAAGTGATGGGAAAGGAATAATTATAGCAGTGAGAAGTAGGATGTTGCACAGATGAAGTTTCTCAGTGTCTCCCATATGCCTGTGTTGAGTCAGGCACAAACTGTTTGATTCTTGGTGAGATTAGATAGATTCCCCATTTCACTGAAATGTGAAAAAAAGACTGACTTATACTATACACAGTCAATATATGCAGAACCTGCCCTGTAGTAAAAGAGTAAGATCAAAAAGAAATAAAACTTTTATCCCTATTATCTTCTCAGAAGTCATAACCAAGTTTTCCATACTCTAATTTTCAATATGTTAAGAAATATGCTATGCTTCCTCTTCCTTTCCAGGGAGAAAATGCTCAGAAGAAATGACCTTCTATAATGGTAAATTGAGATCTAGTGACTAATGGCTAATTGTTATTGCAATTCTTGACCTGATCTGTAGTGCTGGAAACCAAATCTCAGTCTCCAGAGTGTAACCAGATATACCAGACTGCCCCAGAGTTTATACAGCCAGTGTATTAACAACTGAGCAACATCAAAATTGTTGCCTTAATGAAGAACCTCAGATCTAATAAATTCCAGTGCTAAAACTAGGTGAACACTCAATTGTTTTCATTTGAACTGACAGAATTGAAAATAAGACATTTCTCTTCTATTAGTTTATTCAGGGTGAAGCATAGCATTAGAAATTTAGAGGAAACCTTCTCGTTGGTTATTTTTTCAACAGCTTCAAGCTGTTAACAGTTACATTGTCCCCAGGTATGGGGTGGTGCATGTTATGGCTAAATGATTAGTTTAGAGGCTCTTGACATACAGACTTTTTCTGTTCCCCAGTATCAGCTGTGAAAATGTATTTCCAAGCAATTAAACCTCATCTCCTGCTGGCTTGGGAGCCAGGAACCTTCAAATTTCAATTCAAATTCTTCAACACCTACTACTGCTGAAAAAAATGTAACTCGGTTAGTTAGAGTCACAAAGAAATCTATTGATATATGTTTGAGTGTCTTTTAAAGGGGAAAATGAAAGCCCTGGGAAGAAAAGTTGCTAGCATTGTAAGTAAAGCAGATGACAAAACACATTCACTTTAATTTGTGCAGTTTGGGACCTTGCAGCACACATACACATCAGCACTCACAGCCAACAGAAGGGGCTTGCAGCACTAAATGTTAGGAAGGAAGAATTAATCTCTGACTGTCCCCTCCTTACCTCCAGTCTTAAAGAAGACTCTCTGACTACACAAGTTCTTTTAAAAAGTACCACTGTATGCAAATTTTACTTAGCAGCTCGGATGCAAAATGCAGAATTAACCACAGGGTTACTGTGGGCATGGGTCACCAAACAGTGACCTAAATGACCTAAATGACCACAGCTTGGTTTGTCTGTGGACAGCTCAAAGGGAGGAGGACACAAACCATTGCTTTCACCAAAGATTGCCAGCTCCTCTGTGCAGATGCTGGAGAACTGAATACTGAAGTTCAAGTTAATTTTTAACTATATTTAAAGCATATTCATGGCCCACAGTGAAGGCCAGATTGTAGGAACACAAATGAGAACAAGGACATGCCAGTAATATCTCTCTATATTACTGTGTTTGCTACTGGATCTGTTGGATGATGCTTTGCAATATGTTTTAATTCTAGCACGTGTTTCTTCTGTGCTCCTGTGCCTTTTATACTAGAGACACAAAGAAATGGAAGAAAGAGGAACAAAGCCTTGATTATACAAGGCTGTACATAGGATGGAAAAATGGCAAGAGCTTTCCATCAGATGTTGTCACAGCAAGGATGAAGTGTTTGCTTCGGGCAGATGCAGCTGCTGCCTCCAATATTCTCTTTATTGTTGCTTGTAACATGTAGTTACAGTTTTCAGCTTGCATAAAACATAATCAATCACATTGACCAATATTTAGCCCAAGTGTGATATAATTCAGGGCAGTTTGGTGTGGAGAGGTTTAATAATTTATATTGTAAGGTACAAGCTACTTGGATAAATGAAATACAATAAAAAAGAGCTAATGTGGTTCATGTGTATTTTGTGGGAAATCAGCTGAAGCCAGATGAGTACTGAATTCTGGGGTGGGTGCTTTGGTAAGAGTGAAGGTTCTTGTTTTTTCTCTTTCATTGGGAAGGGAGGAGGCACTTTGTGATTCTACCTCAATATTAACAAAATTTACTGGATATTTACTGCTTCCAGCATTTGTATTTTTGGCTCTGATGGAAGTAGCAAAACCCATTAATTATATAATTGGCTAATATTGCAGTGCTTCATTGAGGGAATGAGGGAGCAATGAAAAGGACTGTTAAAGAAGTAGCCTTAATGGTTGGGGCACAAAAGCACCCACCCAGCTGGGTGGTCACCACATTTCTCCTGGATCTTTGGGCTTGGGGTCAGGAAGAGGGATACTGGCTGGATGCCTTTTTGTCAGCAACAGTCTTCTTACTTGCTAGATTCATCAGCAAGACTTAGTAACATGAAGTAAAAGTCTTTTAATTAACATTTCTGCTCTCATTAAAATCACCGAAAACTTGGACTTCCTACATGGAACTGATATCAGGCTTTAATTGCAATTAACATATTAGTACCCCCCTATGTGTTCTTAAACTGCAATAATTTCCATACTTTTATCATACTAATAAGCTGGCCAATGACTTCCTGCAATATAATTGAATTGAATATTTGTAGTTAAAGTTTTATATAGTTTCTAAAGGGTGTACCTTGATAGCATACTAGTGATTTCATACTAGTGAAAGAATGATATTTTCCTCCTTCAGATTCTATTTTAATACTTTATCTGATTTTCACAGATGTCAAAAGTAAGTAATAATTAGAATTGGATGAATACAGCAAACATATTTATATGAATATTCTTTTGATTTTAAATGAATTAATTTAAATTGTGTACACTCTGCTTTTGTGATTACTTTCACAAATATTATAGTTAATGAATTTGTGGAAAAGAACATACAGAAAATGAGGTACTTAAATACGCCTATTATACAAATATTTTTTCATTTAAAGTGTAAGTATTTGGCTCTAAAGTTTCATAGATAATGTTATCTAACCAGGGAATAAGAATATACTTTGACCTTCGTGGCAAATCCCATTGTGGTAGACATATGCTGGCTGCTCCCAATCAACCTTTTTTGATTTTTGCCTAGAAGATAGGAGCAGAGTTTCTCCATTATTTTATAGGTACAAACATGCAAGGAAGATAGACAAAACAGAAGCCTTTTGTGTGAGGGAAAAATAAAATTAAATAGAGTTCTGAAAGCAGATTATTCTCTTCCATAACTTTTCAATTTTTTTCTGCTTCTGCAGTGTCTTACAGACACTAAACTCCTCAGGATCTCCTGTGGGTCTTCAGGAGAAGAAGAATTTTCCTGCCCAGTGTTTCCTGGCTGTCATTCACACACTTTCCAGAAGCTTCTCCCATTTAAACAAACTGGGCATCTCTCAGGTGAGGCAGAGTTTCTGCCTCCAGTACGATATCTGGAGTGCAACTGCCAGGGTGACACGAGCAAATGACCTTTCTCATCAGTGCTTAATTCTTCTTTTTTTTTAATAAGACTGATGACATGCAGTAATCAGGCAGCAAAGTGAAAGCAAATGATTTAGATGACTCTACCATCCATCATCCTAACACATCAACAGTAGTTCAGTTCTCCTGGCAAGCAAGTTGATTATTTCCTTCAGGTATGCTCCTTTGCCCTTTGGGAAGGGAAGAGCTTCTCACTTCTTGGTGGCCCATCTTTCACAACCTTTGCCATTTCTTCTGTTTAATTCCATGTTGTTTTGACAACTCTTTAGACAGCCTCTGCTGCCAGTCTTTATAATGTCTTATGTTTGTTATGAACCCTATGGCCTTGAGGAGACCAGCCTGATGTCTCTTACATTCCTTGTGATTTTTCTTTATTTGTTTTTTCTTCCAGCCGTCTTTTTTTTCTTTTTTCCTTTTAGTTTTCTTATCTTATTTCCTGTCTTTCTCTTAACATACTCTTTAAAAATTATCTTTTTCCTCTGGCAAAGCTAAGTATTTTCTGCAGGTGGGTGTTTACATAGATTTTATGTTTAAACAAGGGAGATTTGATGTCATACAGAAGAACTTCAGATAAGTTGTAAATATAGATAATTTTGCTTTGCAGACAAGGTATTTCTCCAGGTTGAATATTACAAAATCATGCCCAGCTTTCAGTTTTGTGGCTTGCAGGTGACTCTTGTTTTGCTAATGATGCTGCCAAAATGCATGAAGTATTATTTTTAACATCTATTCCAAACTCTGTATCTGGAATGATTGATGATATACAATCAAGGGGCTAGAATTTTCTAAAATTGACTATCTCATGTATCTCTGAGACAGTCATAGTAACAATTTATCAACACAAAATAGGAAAGTTTCAATAGGGAAATAATGCATTCAGGGTTCATTAAAAAAAGCCCAGTATTGACTAAGAGTTTATAGTTTGACTATAATCTGTTGTATTCTTTCATCTGGATGAAAAAGAAACAAGGAAGGAAAGGAATAGGGAATAAAAAACAGTCACAAGGACTATCCTGAGAAATAATTATGGTCATCATATTTAATTACAACTGCAGAAATACATTTAACAATGGAAATTTTTAAATATAGGATGAGATGAGACACATTAACCTAATGCTGAAGAAGGCTGACAGTCTGGAAATATGTTCTTACTGAGAGAGAATGAAATTGGGTCAAATCTTCTCTAACCAATTAGGTCCATGACTTTCATTCAAGCTGTTCTATAGGAAAAAAATCATAGCTAATTTTGTGAGTAGTGTTAATACCTACATCTTGCATATATATCATGGTGTATGCAATGACCCATGAACTAAAAGGTAGCACAGAACTGGATGTTCAGATTTCCACGGTCAGCAGGAATTGCAGTAGTTGCTGTACCTTGGATTTGCCTCTGCACTCATTTGTGGTTCACTCAAACCCAACTCAAGTACAGCCTATTGCAGCTTTTCCACTCGATGAAAATGAAGGATGCACTTGGAATGGAGCTGCTTGAATTCCTGATCTACATTCCCTCCTCACTCCAGTGATGTAGCCTGCATAAACTAAAATGTGAATTTCCATAATAAGTCCTCAGTATGCTTTCAGTTATGAGGGAGGAAGACAAGTAGATTAACAATTATTTCAAAGCTGCATTATAGTGAATTATAACAATGTAAGTTTGTGGTTTGTGACCCATACTCAATTATTCCTACTCTTTGAAAAACCATGTAAAGGAAAAGGTTTTCTTCAGCAGATATTACTCACACTGAGCAGTGCATTTCTCTTTGACTTGCCAGAGGATACAGCACTGAGAGTGTCTTCATGTGCAGGAACTTATTATAACTCAAAAATAGAACAAGCAACCTTAACTTCAGCTATACTCTGTGCATTTGTGAGCTACTGCTGATTATCAAGTGTGCTATAAATTCACATTTCCCCATACCAGCTGCACTCTAACTATTGCACACAGACAAGCCTTGAGATGTTACCATGTATGATGGAAGGAGCTGGCAAATCTTCATAACTTCTTTAAGACTTTTTTTGCCTTTTTACCATGTAACATTTAACAATAATTGCTTAATCATTCCTAACTCCTTGATATTTATTGCAGGAATATTAATTCTCATAGACTCATTTGATGTTAATATGGCTGCAATAGAACTTTAGTAGATTTTCCATTGAAATTCAGAATTAATTACTTGGTCCATAACTTTGAAGCTACTACTCTGTTATATAGAACTTGTTCTTATAGCTTTTATCTGAACAAAACTTAATGAACTTCCATAGAGTAAATAAGTCACATTCATGTTGGCCCCAGTTAGACTGAAAGTGGCAGAAAGTGACCCAATGAGCAGTGAAAATGCAACTTCTATGGCAATTATAAATTATTCCAGTTTCTGAAGACAGCTCCCCAAAGAATGTGCTACTTTTCAGGTGATGTAGTCATTTGTAACTATGCTCAAGAGGAAGGAGAGAAGTATAGACAAAGTGAAGTCATTTATCTAATAGAGGAGGGATTATTATTTGAGGTGGTGTCCTTTTTTCACATAAAAATTCTTGATTGCACTTTAAATTCAACTACAGCCAGAAGATGTAAAGTTATTAAATAAAAGGTTACCAATCAGTCCTTCAAATCTCCATGGAACAAACAAAAAATATCTAAAGACCACAGCAAGTGATCTACTTATTCAGACACTGTCTGCTGACCTTCTTAACAGACTAGAAACTCACAGATATTGATTACTGCTTTAAGAAAAGTGCCTTAAAAATCCTTTTGTATTTTAAAACATTTGTTGTCTTGAGCTGCATTTAAAATATTATGAATGGACAGTGGGTAGTTTTGGAATACACTTTTTATTGTGTTATTCTGGCAGTGCTTTTTAGCTTCTTAATAAAGTTATTTAAACTGCATTTAGAATGCCAGATTCTGTGCATTATTTAATAAAATAAGCAGGGATTATAAGTGATTTCCTTAAACATATCACCAGGAACAGAACCATATCATAGATCTTTATAGGTGTGAACTGATGCATTACTTGGGGGTCTCTGTATAATGGAGTGGGAATTCCTTTTTCTCCAGTGAACCTTTTGCAAGCAGTAACTCATCCTCTGAGTCAAGACACTGAATGAAGAAAACCTCTTTTTTCATAAATGAAGACCAATAATATGGCCCCTATTTTACTGGACACTGACAAATGTATTTTAGATAGAGAAAACAGTGCTGGATTAAAGGAAAAGGAAGAGGATTATTTGAAGTATGCTCTGGAACACCTGATGAGTATTCTTATGTCCTGCAAATCATATAGACTATTCTTGAAGTTTCTAACAAGACGATTTGAGTTTGCAGATGTAAGTAAGTCTTTAGAGTAAGAGAAAGATCTCATTTTGGAGCTGTTTCAGACAGGAAAATTTTCAGCTTTGAAAAAAATCAAGAGGGTTCTTAGTAGATGAGACTAAAAAATCAGCTGGAAATTGAAGAATAGAACAAAATTTAGCAAAACCCAGGCAAAGCACTGAGATTCTATATATTTGGGGTTTAAATATGTATAAAGCATGATTTTTCTCAAAACTAAATTACTTAAAACTTATGAAAACTTAAAATCTAGTTTTAATTTTAAAAAGTCTGAATTGAAATTCCCTTAGCAGATTTAAAATCTGTACCTATGCATCCATAGAGTGAAAATTTAGACATTAAGCCTTGAAGAGCAGGTAGAAGATTTTTGTTTTCCCACAAATCACAATGGTCTCTGACATAGCTAAGACAATATCTCTTTCTTAAAATTAATCTTTATGGATATTGAAAAAGTTGTCTCATAAACAGCAAAAATACTCTGTGTTTGCTCTTTCTGGGGTGATACAGATGTAATTTTATCAATAATTTATCAAAACCTTAAAGGAAAGCAGCTGTTTGCTGCCAAGATGATTGCTGAGATGGTTTGTAAATAAAGAGTGAGTCAATTGAGTCTCTGTAGGATAATCTAGATAAGATTTCTTTTAAAAGTCTGCATTAATCAAGATCTACCAAAGCAGTAAAAGCATCATGGCACAGGACTGTCCTTCTCCCACAGTTTGATGAGTATGGCTTACAATTTTCAAAGAATTTTAGAATTACTGAATCTGTGAGTACCTCAGTGTTTGTGAAGCTTTTTAGGGCTATTTCTGTATCTCCCTGACAAGAGATGGTGAAGGATTGTTAAACTCTGGTGATGACCATTGCTCAGGCAGGTGCATTCAAAGGAGACTGTGTTCACAGGATGTTGAAAAGTTAAATATTTCTAAATGGGAGAGCAAAACAAACAAACAAAAAACCCACAAATTATTTGTCAGTGTCAGAACTTGAGAATTCTAAGAGCCTAAGAAATATGGTGAAAGTGGAAGAAAAAAGTTTCAGAGGACCTGACAGAGGCATTGGATGACAGCGAGAGGGGAGGTGCCTCTACTTGAACAGAGAGACCTTCCCAGATCACAGGAGTGGCTGGAGAAAGTTTGGGGTTGGTGCCAAGAGGGAGGGAAGGTCAAAGGAAGATAATTTGGAGACCACTTTTGTCAAGGATACCTAAAACTGCTAAGAAAATGCAGACAGATATTTAGGCAGGATATTTAAACTGCAAAAAATCACTTATGAAGTGTTTGAGGGCATCATGTTATGGGTTGTAGAAAGCTGGTCTGGGCAAATTTCCAATGAAGGTGGAAGAATGCAGACTATCACTGCTTCACTAAGTAATAAAAAAGTAGATGTAACTCACTGGGTGACTCTGTTTCCCTCTCATAAGACAGGTTCTAATAATTTCAGCCATCTTAATGAAATACTTTGAAATTTATGAACAAAGATGGCTATCAAAGAGCCAGCTATCATAAAGAGTGATGACCTCAGCTAAAAATAATTTTTGGTTGAATAATTTATTCCAAACTTATTGAAATAAATGTTTTGCATTACATCAATAGACAAAACATGTCATACTGTGTTCATAAATCAAGTACTGTGTTTAGGTTTTCTAAAAGCTCTAGTTAAGTGAGGACAGAGTTTGTGTGCTCTGCAGATGTATGTGATCATAATATTTACTGGTGATATAAGCTTGGCTTTGATTCTCTGCATTAACTTTATCAATGCAAGATAACAAATGGCTGGATGTAACAGAAAGCTCAGCTAGGAAGGCACTGTTGGGTGTGTGCCTTCTGACTGACCCCATAAACAACCAGCATTTCTCCCTGGTCCAAGCATTCTCTGAGGCTGCTAATCATCACACAGGAATTACTGCACTTTCATTCCCAACTCAGACAATCCATAAATTAGGGGAGAACTGATTCTCACACCATCAATGGATATAAAAGCAGTTTAAAGAATGTATGTTCATTACCTGAGAGCCACATCGTCTTGTGTGGCAATTTAGTCCACCCACCTGCACCAGTGGGAATGTGCTCGTTAGTTAACATAGATTAGATCTCCTATTTTCCGAGGAAAGATATAAAACTCTTCCCTCTTCCTCTTTAGTAGTCCCAGAGGCATCTGTGCAGGAGTAGCTCATCAGCACAGGCACGGCTGGGGCAGTGCTGACAGATAGCTGGGAGCAGCGAGGAGCTTCGGAAGCCGCACAGAGCTCCTGAGGCCAGAGGGGCCACATCTGTGGCAGCTGGAGAGTGAATTTACTGTGGTCTGGGTGACCACAGTGTCCTCTCTGTGCCATCAGCACAGTGACACGGGATAAAGTCCATCAAGAAAACCCCTGTGGTTTCCCTCTGCTCCTGAGGCGTTTTTAGGCTGTGCTAAAGGTCCGTGGGCACCAGGCAGGCTCCCCAGCCTGTCCACATGGGCTGTGTGCCTCAGTCTTTATCAAAGTTATACACACAGAGAGTGGCTATCCTTGACATCTCTCAGATTTTAAATAGACCCATTCCTTTCAATAATCAATTAGGATAAATTTTATCAAGACATAGCAGGAAGGAGTTAAGCAAATTAGAAGTATTCCCAAGATTTTACTTCTGTTCAGCTATAATTAAAATCAAACAATAGTACAAAAATAGTTTGGGAATATCATACAATGTAGCTCTAAAAAATCCCAGGAGGAAGTTATAAATGCTTCCAGCAAACAAAATAAAAAGAAACATTAGTCAGTTGCAAGCCTCATTTCCTCAACGATGGGAAGTAACAATGCTATAAATCATGAGTTACCTGAAGTCAGAGGAACTTTTCTGCCATGGGCCTTTTGATAATCTTTACATTTACCATCATAGGAATATTTGTTGAATAAATATTTACTAGACCAAACACACTATTTCAGTACAACAGACATTTTTTGTAAACAACACTGAAAAATGACATACACGTGCTAGGGACTTTCAGCTAATTATCACTTATTATCAGACTTACTGAATAATTCTTTACTAAAGGATGTGTGAGGAGATATACCTCCTAATAAGACAAGAAGGTCATTGCAATGACTTAAAATTCAGTGCAATGCTTTGAATTGGAAATACACATCAAGTTTGTACAACTTGTTTTGTTCTGTTCTGGAGCTGACAAAAAAAGGAAGGAGGACACTGAACAAGAATCTCAGCCAGCCCAGGCTTCACCTTGCCCAGCACTGGAGTACTTTGGTCAGAAAATGTGACAAGGACAGGACTGCAGTCATGGATACACTCTGCAAGCCTTGGGATCAAGGCATTTTGTTCTGACAATAATACACTTAATAATGTTTCAGTCTAAGCAGAAATACCTGCAATTGTTTGTACCTTCTTAAATCTCAGAGAACTGGCTCGATGTGGGTGAGCTTTTCTAAGTTCTTTTTTGAAGGAAAACCAGCTACAACAGCAGTGTCAGGTTTATGTGAATAAGGAGTTCTGGACTGGAGTCATGGTAATAATTATGAGCAATTTTTATAGATTTCTTTTATGCCAAATAATTCACTTTATATTTTATGCCCACTTGCCAATACAAACAGAAGCAGAATAATTCCTAGGGTGAAAAAATTGCTATTCTATGGAAAACAGCTTTCATTGCTATGTGAAAAACTGAAAGGTAAAGACTAGAATGAGAAAATATTTGGCTCTCTGCAAGGCTGGTGCTTAAAATGTGACTATCCATTACTGCTGAAGGTAATGGGAATTTCTCTGAGTTTGACTTGAGGGTTGGTATATTAACTCTGAGTGTGGGGAAGCAGAAGAGGCAGGTGACAAGGGCTCAGGGGGTCCCCTCCATGGGAGCCCAGAACACCACACAGCAGCAGCAGCCTGATCCCAGCACATGGGGAGAACCTGGTGGGGGCAGAGCAGGGACATCATCACCTGTGAGGAGCTCAGGGACACTGGTCTGGGGCCATTCCTGCCATGAAGGGCTGGCTCTGCTCACCACCCATGGATCATTAGACCAATATCTCAGTTTTAAGCCCATTTTAAAAATCAAGAGATATTAATCAGAAGGTGTATGCGATATGGCATCGATAAATAAAATTTTCACAGCTTCTGCTAATGGATAAATAAAATAAATTAGTAGGTTAAAATCAGCTCCAATACATCCACAGTCAGAATGCCTTTTGGGAGGTGATTGATTTTATTCTTGCATTTTCTACCTGGAGCTGTGTGACTCACAGAGCTGAAAGAAATAGGAGAAAAAAAATTCGGTCTTTTCCATCTGGAGGATATTGCAGAGTATGTTTTGGGGCATTCCTCTAGTGTTTCTAAATTCCAATCTTTAAAATGTCATTTTTCAGCATGACCTAGAGATGGACAATTCTATGATATTTTGGGGTTCTGTGGGACCCAAAATTGCATTATATATATATATATATATATCTCACTATTCATTCAGTGTTTCACTGTAATCTG
This sequence comes from Notiomystis cincta, assembly GCA_013398075.1. Taxonomy (NCBI): domain Eukaryota; kingdom Metazoa; phylum Chordata; class Aves; order Passeriformes; family Notiomystidae; genus Notiomystis; species Notiomystis cincta. The sequence goes on along the minus strand of VZRX01011522.1, from coordinate 234,387 downwards.
CCCAAGGGATCTATTAACAGAAACCTCAGTTACCCCACCTTTGGGATGGTTTGTGACAGAAGGATAATTGTTATATGTGACAAAGTAAGCACATGTCATGAGAAGAGTCATAATTAGCAAGCAGATATTTCTCACACATTAAAACTGCATAAGCTGAGCTGCAGAACTATCCAAACTATAACTAAGTCAGATATTTGCAAAATTTCAGTGAAACAAAGCAAGCAATTTTTAACTTTTCTAGGTAACAGTGAGGAGCACGTGATTTTTTTTTCTTTTATAAACGGACCCTTTTTGAAGGATTGAGATGAAGAGGCACCTGAAAACCCAACAGAACTGAAGTACAGCATTAATGAACATGAAAAAAACACTTTGTAATGCGAGCGTTCAGGATTTGACAGAAAGTGGATAAAATCTATCAGAGATTAAAACAGACACAGGGTTGAAATACCAGATTGCCCGTGGCAAACTCTGGAAGCAGGCTTGTTCACATGGAATGGGAATATAACATGAAGGTATGACAGGCCATGTTTTATTGGGCCATTAATACATGCCTCAGGTATGTTTTCAGGCAGGAGGCCACAGGCTATTAATTGATATACTTTGCAGTGTTTAAGCCCTGAAACACCAAAAGCTCTTCTGTGATCTATCCATTTTAGGAAGATGTGACATATTCTAAAATATAAAATAAATAACAAGAAACAGAGAGAGGTGCCCATCTGCTTTCTTTTGCCTGAGGAGTTATTAAGGACTCGTAAAGTTGGAGTTCCTCAAACACAATAAGCCATACAGGAAATAAAATAAAATGAAGATATACTAATCAAACTTTTCTTGACCTATATTTTATTAAGTTCAGGTAATCTGCAAAGATGCAGGCTGAGTTTAAGTAATTTAATTAGATTCTTTATTTTGCTTGAAAATGTTGCCTGTATATTGATGTCTAGCATGCAAAATTACAAAGCTACTACATCCACACAATTCTCAGGTTTTGTACTTGCAGTGGGAACAGTGTCTTGTAATTTATAGAAGCAATTCATCACAATACAGTTGAAAAGTAGTTGTGAAGGCTGAGTTATGTTATATGGGAAAATCAGATGCAATTTTGAAAAAAAGAACCACCTCCCATGCCCAGCCATCCCACTGGGCAGAGCCAGGTTGGCTGAGGAAGTTTCTTCCAGAGGAGCTGCCTGTTGAACCCCTGTATCAATGAATGAATGCCTTGGTAGCAGATCTTCTTTTTCCAGTTTTATTCTTCTGCTGAGAATTTTCATCTTAGGACATTTAATTTTGCATATTTTTCCTTCATTATAGTTCAGAGTTTTGTTTTCCTTCCACACAAATGAGAAATTACTTTCTTCTCTTTGCCCTAGTGTCTTTTCTCTATGAAATTCAAATAAAATGATTGTTCTGCTTGCAACATTTGTGGCTTACAGGACCATCCTAAAGTTCAAAGGCTTTACATAAGAACCATTTCTAAAGAGTAAAATCCTTTCAAGGGATAGAAAAATGTTATTCTGAGGATATAAGAATAAGGAGAAAGACTCAGAGGTTCAGGGTGAAGAAGTGGAAAAGGAAAGGGTGATGAAACTACTATGGACAGCATTAGATAAGAAACTTTATAAAAGATGTAGCAAACATGAGCAATAAATAGGAAAGATCTGGTTAGCAGGAGTCACCCAAGGAGAAGAGTGTAAATAGAGCAGATTCTCTGGGGAGAATAAAATGAGGAAAAAATAATTCTACAGATTAAGGGGGTAAAAGAACCCTTAATAAAATGCTAAACTTGAAAGATGGTCTCTGATCCTGTGGCCAGCCACACTGCTCTTGGTTAGCTCATAGTCTGTGAAAATAAAAGCTGGAAGAACAACAAAAAGATCTTTGAAAACCCTCTGGAGACTGTAGACTCTTATGAGTATATCTGTCCATAATAGTTGTCACTTACACTGGGGAGAGCCATTGTTCAAGTGCATCCTTTGTTTGCATTTCCATATAGCTGTGTGTGCTTAGCTCTACATGCTTTCTCAGGTTTTTCTTCTTCCCCTTTAAATCACTATTTCAATCATGTTTTCTCTTCCAAATGGACTGTGGCTTGTATTCTTCTCAGGTTAATGATTTTCTATAGACTTCTTTCCTATATATTTAATGTTTCATGATTTACCTTCCTATTTTTCCCTCTGTCCATATGGGTGTTTGTATTTTAGTGTCTTTTAGCATAAAGCAGAAAAGCCATTTATATACCACAAATTCCTTCTTTCAGACCATTAAAGAAGTTGGTTAAGGCTGGAGTCACCACCTATTTTCACAGTTCCAAACTAAGCATTTCCTTTCAATTCATCACCTTACATTCATTCAATCATAGCTCTTTGTTTAGTTCTTCAGTCCATTTAAAATTAATGCAAATCTTTCAACCAAGATAGTTTAGATTAATTTTGAATGTAGAAATTTGTAAGACACTGCATTCAATTATTTACATTACATTTGCAATGTTTCCCTCAGTGTCTAATCTGGGAATTTTATCCATTCCAGCAATCAAATTTCTCAGGCAAGTACCTTCCCTCCCCACAGTTAGCCTAAGCTCATTTTCCCTTTTTCCTGCCCTTTCCACCAACCATCAGTTTAATTTAATTGTCTTCCTTAGCTAAGGTGCATCATTTCTGGTGCACATGTCTATATAATTTAGTAATTACATCTGGAACTAAATATTTTTGGTTTTCATTTTCCTGTAGTCTCAAAATTACTTTTTAAAAAAATTTCCTTTGGTTTTCAGTTCTTGAAACTTAACCTAATATAATGCATCATTGAATAGAAGCTCTCTGGCACTGTAAATACTTCTGGTTTATAAAAACTCAACTACATTGCAAATTTTTTTATTTACTTATTTATATCCTGTGGAAAAGATCATAACATCTTTTCTTTGCTGTTTAGAGAAATTAAAAAGCAAAATTAAATGGTTCCATTTAGCTTTTAACTATTTTACTTGGTTAATTTTTTTAAAGACAAAATGTTTAATCAAAAATTTTTTGAATGTTTTTCATGCTTTTAAATCCATAAACAGTTGCTAATCTTACTGACCCAAAACTCATCATTTAGCAGTGAACACCCAATTTATTTCCTAATTGTATATTTTAGCATGTAAATTTTTGTATGTTTTATATGATGGAAATATTCAAATCTTAACTACTGCTACAGTTTGACACACTATTTCAGTTAAAACATCTGAAAATATTTGAGACAAATATTAATTCAGTAAATGAAAGCCTTATTAGTACCTTTGCCAATATATAATGTATAAGATGAGATGCATGCAAAGATTAGATGACAAAAGACCATGTGAGTCTGCATGAAGGGCTATGAGGCAAATCAGAGTGAGAAATTTACAATTAAAAAGAGAAATAACTCTTTTTCTAAATGATGTCTTTTCACTGCATGACACAAATAATTTTCTTGTTTGATGTATTGCACCTTTTTTTCCTTGCTTGAACTGATAGTTGAGACCACATTCCATTTTAAGCTGTGATATTATTTCCCAGTACAGCCTAGCAATGTTTCTTCTTCAGAATATGCCATTCCCTGCATGGTTGCATTGGTAAATAGATTTCTAATCACTTTTAAATAGCAAAAGATCATTTAGGAAAGAGACAAAATCAATGCATGTCATACAAAGGAGTTATCCTTGAAATAATTACAAGAAAAGTAATTATTAGTAATCTGATGGCTTAGTTGCTGCATGTAGTTTATTGTGATCTTAAAACAAGAACAATTAAATCAACAGAAGCCCCCTACTGATTTTGCCAACTATTTTACTGTGTTGTATATGATGAGTGAAAATTGAATGTCTATTATCCCCTGGCAAGACAACATTTAAAACTTCAAAGGATAAATGTAATATGCTCCTGATTATCACAAAACAATGGATTCTATACAACTCAAACAGGCAAAACCTCACCAACTCTCTGTTAGTGAGGTGCATCACAAAGGCATTAAACAAGATAGCTTTATGGGTTCTTCCAAAGTCATTAATTATACTGAAGGGTTATGCAAGTATCATTTCAACTTGAAATATCTTTGGGCTTTCCAGTATCTTCCATTATCACTTTGATTTTATGCCAGTTTGTTTATGGTTTTAACATGTATGGGAGTATGTTGGTGGAAAAACTGTCAGCACAGATGTACTTTCTAAAAGTAAGAGCTGCAGCAGATTACTGAAGCACATTTTAAGCCCTTGATCTAGCCAAAGTGACATTCAACAGCTGTAAGGTTGCATATGTTCCACATACATTTCCTGGTCAGCAGATAAAAAGATTGTTCTCCATTCCAGGGAAGAAGCCCCACCTTCCTAATACCTGTTACAGGAAAGCTTATTATGTCTCAATATCTCCTCAGAGTAGCTCAAGGACACACAATGCAGCAAACTGTGTGATCCAGGTAATTAAGGATAACTTGGCAGCAGTTCATCTCCTGGAGGGTGGACTGAGAAATATCTACATTGTGAGAGCTCCTAGCAATTAAGGGGCTTGCATAGATAACTTGATTCTTTTCACTTTATTCTGCCCTGCATGGATACTTCAGATCTTGAGTCCTTCCTTGATGTTGGTCTGGTTATTTAGTCAATGCAGGGCAGAATTGGGTGTCAAATACAGGCAAATAAGAAAAGCAGCCCTGCTCTGCTGGCTGGTGTGCACTGTAGGGCAAGGGAGAAGCTTTTCCTCTGTCTCTTACTATAAGTGGTAGCTCTATTTCTCTGACTGTATCCTGACCACCCAGGGAAGCTTTGATGAATAGTGTTTCTGTATATACTTGTATCTGGAAAATTAAATAGATTCCTTTATAAACCAGCCAAATGTCCAACCAGCCACAGACCATGAACAAAGCAGATTTTAAAGAGAGCTGTTTTTCTTTAGTGGCAAACTTGAGATCACTCTGCTAACAGAGCCTTAAGGTGTATAATAAAAATGACAGCTCGTTTTGTACAATATCAATCAGGAATCACAAACATATTTTCCCTTTGTTGTGACTGTTACTAAATTAAATAGAGTACTTAAAGCAATGGAACTATCTTAAGTTCAAGTACTTGTTCGGAAGTGATGCTCTGAGAATAATTAAGTATAAATTAAAAATAGGTTGTATGGAAACTCTTTTTCAGAACTAGATTGAAGTGATAATTTAATAAACAACTCTGGATCACCCCCAAAATACCCAGCTGATGCAGGAGACAGAGCTCAGGCGAGGCTCTTGTGTACAGAGCTGCAGAGATGTGGCAGCCAAACATTCTTCACAGTCCCTGATGTCGATGAGAGAATCCTTCAGAATAGGAGCAATCTGATATAAAAAGGATTCATTCACAAGTAATCCAGGGGATGACACAGGATTTTTGAATGGAGATACTCTAATTTCTGATAGATGTTGACCAGTAAGTCTCCCTGAGGTGATATGTCTTAATACACCAGAAACTTACTAAACTCTATCAACATGTTTATAAAACAGCATTTAAGCTTTCTACTGTTAGCCCATCTTTTGCTTATAACTGTTATATAGTGCATCTTTTTATTCTGATGATCAAAATACAAATAATAGAGAATCTCAGTGCAGTTACAGAGACCATTTATTAAGCTTAAACTTGCAACACAAAAGTTACATTAAATGTAAAAATTTAAGGACATAAAATTACATCCTTAAATCCAATGCCAGATGTCCATGTGATCAAATCCTAATCCAAATCTATAATTTAATTATATTCTATTAACTATTTCCATCCAACTCTTATTTTGCCCAAGATGTCACAGATACCCTCAATAATAGCTACATTAACTCAAAACAGATATGAAGATATCTGACCATCAGAGAAAAAAGGATGTTGAGATAAAAGCCGCTCCCAGTAAGAAGTGAAGGAAATTGATATGATATTACCACCCCTGGACATCAGGCTTATTTCACTACTCACAGTTTCCCATTAAAAACCTTTACTACCAAATGTCATGCTGCTTTAATATGGTGTAGATCATTCACTGGTTAAAAAATTCCTGATTTATTCTCAGTTCTCCAGACCTTGCTATTACCATCAGAACATTTTTTGGCAGGTGCTAACGTTGCAAGTACTTGATACATATATATAAAAACATTTGTGCTGAGAAACACACACCTTTTGGGAGATCTAGCTCCTCAGATTGGGTCAGGTTGGAAGGGACCACATCTGGCCCTTCCTCTTGCTCAGGCAGGGTCATCTCAGAGCGCGGCACAGGATTGCATCCAGATGGTCCTGGGATTTCTGCAGTGAGGGAGATTCCACAGCCCCCCTGGGTAACCTGTGCTGAGCCCAGCCTGAGCCCTGTGCACAGTGTGCTGCTCTGTCAGCAGAGCAGGGATGTGGTGTGACACAAAGGAGTGGTGGATACAGCTATCAGTCAGTGAATTAACACAGCAACTCCGTTCTACTGGACTTAAATAATTCTCCCCTGGAAAAAAACCATCCAAACCCCCCCCC
>VZRX01011522.1:181231-219192 GCA_013398075.1 Notiomystis cincta | reverse complement strand
TATGATCCCCCACACACCCAAAAGTTTTTTTATTTTTAAAAAATTTTTTTTTTTTTTTTTTTTGTATATACTTTTCCTTCTTTAGCACATACTAAATCCTTTTGTATTGTCTGATGCACTAAACTCACCTAACTATAAAAGCAGTCTTAGGACGGGGAATGCTTTTCAGATATACTAACTGTTAAAATTTATGAGCACAGCTGGTGTGCCTTCCTCCTTGCTTTACAGTGCTTTCTTGTGGATTTTTCTCTGATAAGATCTCATCCCTACATATCAGAAAGAAACCTGAACGTTAATCACAAGGCTACAGAGAAAGACGCCTCCGTGTTAGAAGCCCATGACTTTTACAGAGGTAAATCTCTTCAGCTGAATTGTATATGTACATGCATATCTATACAATTTTCTCTTGCAAACACCTGCAAACAGTTGAGTTTAATTAAACTGCAGCTGTTGCTGACTGAGAACAGAGATTTACCAACAATATGCTAACCTTACATTGTCTTTCTCTGTGAGTTTTTTTTCCTTACTCCCAATTATCTGCTAACATTTTTCTTTAATGGTGGGAACATTTTGAAATATATGCTGTGTAATTAAAGACTAAAAATCAAAGTGCTGTCTAAAGTGGTGGGCATGAGATGCAAGTAATGGTGCTCCCTAGATGAGGAGCTTAGAGACTAATGTATATGCAAATAATATCAGTTTACTGAGCACCTTGAAAGCCAAATTGCTCATCAGAAGACGTTTGGGGAAATGAAGAATATTCATAGATAATGTAATGCAAGCCCCTGAGTTATATGCCATCTTGGAATAGGATAAACTAGTAATTAGGCCATTTCCTAATAAGAGGAAGGATAAAAAAAGAAGAAATAGAACTAAGAACAGAAATAGACAATACTGATGCCGGAGACAAAATGTGACAGAAATTTATTCACTTTTATATTGTACAAAGGAAAGTTAAAGTCAGCTTGTCTGTACTGACAGTCAAAGATCATAAATAAAAGGAAATGTAAAGTTGCTTCCAACCATTCATGATTTGTAGTTACCTCTCTGGGAAGCCTTATTGCTGGTAAACTAAGGAAAAGAAAATTCCCCATCAGCTGTTACATTTGGCAGTAATCAAAAACTATTTTATAACCTATATTTCCAAATTATCTCTCATGGAAATCACCACATTGTTGCACTTGCAGCCCAGATGCATTCTTCCATCAATTTTGATAAATCATGATTCTTCAAACATTGAGTAGTAACATATACAATGGAGATGTATAATGTCCAAAGCAATCAGGAGCTACTAACACTTGAAGTGGGAAAATACACAGAACCTGAGAAGCAGTGCAGCTTAGAATCTCCTTTTTTTTTTTTTTTGATAGGAAACTCTGTTTAAGTTTCTGATACCTTTCAATAGATTCAGATATATAGCAAATTGATATATGAAAATGTATTACTATCTTAGGAGAGTCATAAAAAAACAGAGTTTAAAAAAAATAGTATGATTTATTGCAAGACCAGAGAACTACTTTTCTCACAATATTTTACCTATCAGATTTATTTGTCAGTAGACCATCTGAGAAAATAAAGAAATGCTTTATGTTATTTCCATGGCAGGCTCTCTCTTGCCATTTTATAAAGATGTACTACTGCTTCACTGACACACCTGTAAAAGGAGGCTCTATAATTAGTACTTTCCAATGAGTCCTCCATATCAATTCATACCATCTACCATGGGGTGCATTTTCATCAAACTATGTATGTATCTCTCTGGTCCTGAGAGAAAGAACACGTTTGTAATTTGCATCAGATAAAAGGAGCCTATTCTAGAAAGCAATGGTAGATCAGCATAATCTGTTATATCTAAAACAATATTTATGACTGCTGCAAGAGCTCCTGGTTAACATAAATTAATGTTTTCTGTTTCTTCCAGCAATCTGTCAGATGCAGGAGTCAGATCCACAGGCTGCTTGAGGAAGAGCATGGGAGCTCAAACCCCACAGGGCAGTTTCCTAATCCCCATAACACCACTGTCACTCCCTTCACTGAAATGGAGCAGGAGAAGTCTTTTCAGCCAGTGTGTTGGAGGAAAAGATTGTTTCCAGGAAGTTTTCCTAAACTTGTAAAATTGCTCGAGCCCAAATGGGGATTCTGCAAAACCATCTTACTTCTGGGTTACAGGTTAAGCTCCTTGTGGATGTTCAGACGTGGTTGGTATTCCAGGAGGAGCAGGAACCTCTCAAAGTGCATCTGAAGATCTCCTCCACTAAAACATTAGCCTGAGCTAAAGTTCTTCATGCACAAAACACTTTATTTCTACACTTGTCTTTTCCTGAAGTCTTTCCCAATCCTGGGGTTTTTTGGCTCTCTGGGGAGTGCCATAACCACTGGACTACAGGCAGTGGACAGACATGTTTAGTTGGCATCTCCCTACACCACTCTGCTTAAGGGATTTTGAGATTTGCTGCTTCACACTCGGGGTGAGATGGTCTAATTTAGAAGCTGCATTACTGCTTGGAGGGGTTCTGGTCCCAGAGCTGTAATGTATAATATATAATCAGCCCAATTAAGGCACAGTCACCAAGAAAGGGTAGAGGAAACCTTAAACTTCAGAATGAGAAAGGAACTCTCTGGGTGAAGAAATTTCTCCTGATATCCAACCTAAACCTCCCCTGGCTCAGCTTCAGGCCATTCCCTCAGTCCTGTCACTGTCACCACAGAGATCAGTGCCTGCCCCTCCTCTCCCCCTCCTGAGGAAGCTGTAACTGCACTGAGGTCTCTCCTCAGCCTCCTCCAGGCTGAACAGACCCAGGGCCCTCAGCTGCTCCTCATGTCTTCCTCTCCAGACATCATCTTTATAGCCCTCATTTGCACATTTTCTAGTAGCTTTATATGTTTCTTATATTGTGGTGTCCAAAACCGCCCCCAGGACTCGAGGTGAGGCCACACCAAACCACTTCAGCATCTGACTCTCTTTAAGCACCAGCTTTCCTCTGAGGCCATGCAGCCACCTGCTTAATTCTCACTGAACCAAGTGGCAGCTCTGCACATGCCCAGATACCCTGTAGAACAGTTTTGAGATTATCCAATTCCTTTAGTGCTTTGAAAAATCAGGGACTCACAATAGTTGTTACCTTAGTGCCCCGAGCAGCAGTGCTCGCTGAGCTCCAGGGGTCAGACGTGGCTGTTCCTACGAGCAGTTTGTCCTCTGAGGTTTTCTCTTGCACTTGGCAGTGATTTAGCTCTCTATTGCAGTGCATTGGAGCACATTCTGTGCTTCTTAGTAGAACTCCATTTCCCCTTATCTCAGGGATGAACTCTCAAAGGAAAATGTTTTTTATTTTCTTTTTAGGCTAAATATCCTAAATCATAACCCTTCACTTAGCTTAAGCTTGATTTAGACTAAAAAAAAAAAAAAAGATTTAATTGGTTCCTACATAATGAGCCTGTTCTTTGGCACATCAAGGCATCATATTGAGGTTTTTATGTATGTTAATCCAACACACATTTTAGATGAAGTAATTCTTAATTTTCAAATTGTATTAACCAAACACCTTAATAAGAGTAGACCATGAAATAACATTAGAAAATAGATTTGCTGGTCATTCTCAGCTTTTGACACCTGGTTTTACCTTTTCCTTCTTTGATCTATTATAATTTACCTAATAAACCAAACTCATGGAGTGTTTTTTTTCAGAAACACTAGACGTTTCAAGTTTTACATATTTTACATCTAGCTTTTGCTAGCAAGGGAGCTCATTAGCAGTTACTTCTTGTGGTGAATAAAATGCCACCTGAGAGTATGAGACCTCCCTAATTCACAAGTTCACATTCTTTTAAGAGGTTGCTTAACCTTAAAGTCAACTGCAGCATATTAAAATTAAGCTGTTTTCAGCAGATAACAGATTATTCAGTTGTATTGGAATTTCCAGGTTATGCAGTTTCATTGGAATGCAACTGTTTAAAATATTACCAGACATGAAATTCTAATAGTTAAAAGTCTGTGCAAATGCTTCAAAACATAAGAGTTAAATGTGTTTTGAATGAGATGCAATCTTTGAAGGGAAATACCTCATCATTGTTTTGACTACTGTAATGCAAATAATCAGCATAATATCTGGAATTAATAATAGTATTCCAGACAGCAAAAGAAATGAGCAGGAATTGCTTTTGTTTTTAATTCACAAATGTAATTTGTGAAAGGTGGCAGACTGACAAGTCTGGGAACCTAACAGCAGAACAGCTAATGGAAATGCAAGTTCTCTAAATCACTGAATACACCTTTGTGAAAAATTTCTTTGGCAGGGCAAAAATCCCAAGGTTTGAATTTTTCCTGCAACTTAGAAATGATTGATAATACTGAGTTTGAGTTTTTCACAGAAATATTTGGCAAACTTTTTCTTTTATTGTGTAAATTTCTGCCTATGAAAAAGTTATACATACCAGTTACTGGAATTATTTTGTTTTCTGGGAAGCTTTATCTGATAGAAAAACTTTTATTTCCTTGACTGGTCCTCTGACACCTGATAGAAGTATTTTCTATTTTATTTGTTAAAAATATTGCCACTAGAGTTTAAGTTTTCGCTCTTGCCAAGTATTTTGTCTCACCTTTATGCCAGTGGAAAGAGTCCTACTATCCTCATGTATTTGAAGATGAGTTACATGATTGTATGAATTTTTTATGTAGCTGAATTTTTAAAATTATAATACTTGTGGATACTTAGATATTTTCCAAAATGAATCTGTATGGTCACATTGTTTGTCTTGCAAGTGAAGTAAAACTCTAGTGCTCCAAAAGAGAACTTGATAACTCTGATTTAAACTCACTCAAAGAGATTTAAACTATCATACACACTTTTCTTTTAATTTCAAAATTTTACTACTGGTAAATATTAAATTTGAAATTAGTGCTCTTCAAAACTGTTGTATGATGGCCATTTCCACAATGGTTTCCAAACCTGTTAAGTTTGCACTTTGATCATATTTATGCCAATTAAAGTGGTGAGTTGTAGTCTAAAACCTGTCTTCTGAGAGCTGTGCAGGTAACATTTACAGCAGATATCACAGGATTTTCAGACAAAAAGGAATAAACATATCTATCCTTTGTGAACACTATATTTCTAGTGTGAAAATGTGTGATGGAATCCAGAAATAGATGGAATTAATAAATTTGGACTGTGATGCAGCTTTAAACGAAGTATGAAATAAGCTTAATACTTTTTTTCTTTCAATGCTTTCATTGCATCAGACGGGTAAAACAGCAATTAATGATGGTAATCAACTCTTTTGTCCTGCACTTCTTTTTAAAAAACAGTATAGCATAGAAACAGAAGTGAACATTTTTCCTAACTCTGAGACTGGTTTTCTCATGTTGTCTGAAAATTTCTGAATTTTAACAGAAATAAAAACTAATCTTAATTGACAAGAACACTAAAAATCTTATTTCTGAATCACTTTTCATTCATTGTACTTCAACAACAAATGTAAGTATCCGTCACTGTATAAGTCTTCTGAGAGAAACTTGATCTTAGATTTAGCACCCATAAATCTGGTGTCATTGCTCCCTTCAGACCAAAGTCAATTTTATATTAATGAAAAATCTTACACTAATAGAACATTATTTAGTGCACCTGTTAATATTTAAAAAAAAATAGTAGATTTATTTTAAAAAGGAATGTAAGGGTTTTTTCCACTGAAATATTTTTAATACTTAGATAAAGCTTTACATTATTATTCACTTGAAAACTGAAAAATGTTGAAGCCTTCATGTTATTTCTGGGGAAGTAACTACATTCGGTAAAATTACAAATAAATGAAAGCAAAATTATAAATAAAATTTTGCTCACTAGTGAATATGTACATTTAGGACTAACTAGCAGAGATCAGGAGATTACTGCAGTGTTAAGAGCCTTTTTGTTCAGTCAAGGAAAGAACAGTTCTGATGACTTGGTGAGAACTGAAATAGAGTGTGTGAGAGAGGCAAGTAAGTCCTGGGCCTCCTGGATACAAATCTCTCTGCCTCATCATTTGATGATTTTGCAAAGCAACTGGGGAGCTAGAAATCAACAAATTGGCAGCCTTAGCTATATGTTTCCTTAAGCATACTGCTTCCCAATGGAGTTATAAAAAGGAAACAACTAATGTAGAAATTATTCACTAGGAAAAGTACTTAAAGCAAGACTCTGACTGCAGTCTCAGAAGAAGGCGAGTGAGGAGGCTGCGTCCTCACAGGTGTGAAAAGGGAGTGAGGAAGGAGGGAAATTTGGGGTTCCCCATCAAGCTGGTCCTTACTGAACTGAGCAGAGGGAACAGCTAAGCTCACTCACTCAGACCTCTTGCCTAAATTAGCAGTTCATTAGAGAATCTCAAAACAAATTTTCCAGCTGTCTCGACTTTGTCAAACTAAATGATCTAGAGGCAAACACCAGGCAATATTTTTGTTCTGAAAATGTATCCAGTGTCATGTGCCCCTGCCTTGAAAGATATTTTAATCCAGGTGCACAACACACATAATTTATGTTATGTGCTCTGAAAATGCACCCATGGATAAGCTGTGTGTAGTGTTTCCTGCTCCTGTGGCTCTCCCATCACTTGCAGACATAATGGAGGTGGACTGAGGGAGCTGAAGTTTCCATCCTATGGAAAGGGCTGCATAGAGAGAAGTCAGGACTTTATTGTCTGCCTCAGCATAAAACCCACCTGAAAGGATTGAAATGTTTGTCAAGTAGCAGCAGCTGTTCAAAATGAAGAAAAAAACCAAAACATTTTCCTTTTTGGAGCTGAACACCTTAGTTTGCACACCAGACTATATTTCACTGGCTAGAACCATAAGCACAGCACTATATAATGTTAGAATGTATTATTAACAATAGTTAGATTGCTTACATATATCTTAATAACCTTGAAAAAAAATCTTTACTTCTAAAACAACTTAATTGATTTTTCACTTTTCTGTAGATAAATGTTTCTCCAGTCTCAATACATCTCCTATTACAATTCACTGCATATACATCATATATTTTTGTTGCTCCCCTTTAGTTCAAAATATATTAATTACTACCAACACATTAAAAGGGTTGCTTGCAAAAAGCTCATTTTACTGTCATTATCACACATTACAGTCACATGGATCTAGAAAGATTGCAGAATACCAAACCACTTCCAGTTGTACAAAGTGTAATCTTGCAAAACTGCAGTTATGGTCTTTGGAAAAGGCTCGTGTTTTCCTCAGCAGAAAAACCTATCAAATATGAAGTAGTGAATCTTGCTGTGAAGCTTAGCTGCACATGCAGGTACATCTAGGAATGCAGATATTTGGGAATCTGAGGGTGCTTTAGATGAGTCTGACACCCCTTCCCCTGGCTCATGCAATGCCAGGCTGTAATTATACTGACCATAATGACCATAAATCTATTTACCTTTCAGAATATCAGTGGGGGTGTGCAGCAGAACAGTATTTGACAATTATCATCCCATGTGTTGACAGGAAATTGCCATTCAAGATTCTCTGTTGGTTTCTCTGCCACTTGTTTTTTAGTGGATCTTGGGAGGACAGATAAACTGAACATCACTGGTTTCAGTTTACACATTCCTGTCTTTTTTCAACCAATAAAGCTTTTAAAACATTCTGTAATCCTGGATAGGAAAATGCTGTAGGAGTACAAAGTAGAATACTATGTTTAGTTCAGGTGGGATTTGTGAGCTTGTGCGCTTGTAGTCCTAATGTCAGCAGTTCATTTCTTCCCTGTGAAGACAACGTTCTAAGGACTTTTGATATGCAGGTGTTTGACATGCAATATACATTTCTGCTTTGGTCAAAGAAGAATGTCTCTTCAGTTCCCCTGTTTGGCCTTTGCTTTTAAAAGCTCAGGTTAATACAGTATCTCCAGTATCCTTCTAAGGAAAACAAGTTATCTGTCTCCAGAGTAGCCTAATGATCATCTAAAAACACCAATTCACTTTTTTTTTTTTTTTTTGTGTTTAACTTTCACCTGTCAAAGAAATTTGTATCTGGTGAGTTTTCAATTCAAACATATGATATACTTCATAATGTCAGTAAATCCAGAAGAATAATAAAATGCCTAAGTATTTTTGATCTACTCTAATTTGAGGATTAGGTTAGGTTCTTTCTAATGAGGTAGAAGCTCCTAGAAGCCTCTGCAAGCACTGGTTTCCAGGGATTTTTGATTTTTGAGGAAGCATAGATAGCATGTCCGTTTATTTCTGCATATGGAAATTCTTATTCTATGACAGGGACTCCCAACCACCTTTCCTGAATCTACTGCAGTTGGAATATCTCTCCCAAGGATATCACATCTGCCACTGTGATCTCTTTGAACCCATATCATTCCCTAGTCCAGGTCTGGCTGCATCATACAAAATCCTTGGCAAAGGAGGAGTCTGTAGTATTTTCTCTCCAGTCTTACAGCAAAACATTTTCATTTAGTACTCCTTTATAACACAATTTTACACAATTGCTTTGAGTTTGGCTTTTTCCTTATTTTGGTGGTGGTTTTCCATAGGTTTTTTTTGTGGGGGGTTGGTTTGTTTTAGTTTTTTCAGCAGGAAATTAACTCATTAAAAATCTAAATCTCATAAAATAAGATTGGCCTATTTTGTTGTGGCTTATTTCCAAGAATTTCTACCATGGTATACAACCAGGATACAGGTGGGAAGTCCAAGTATGGTAGCTGAGGTGCCATAGAAAATGATGATCTTAAAATGCCAGCAAAATGGATTTATGCTGGTATTTTTAGTTATGTTGTAATAATATTGGCCATGGTAATAGTTCCCCTTATGACTTTAATCTTCAGAATGAGACACCACAGTTAAAGCTGAAAATTGTTTACAGTGTTTGCCCAAGAAATTTTGAGCATATGGAGTAACATAACAGCCTTCCTCCTTTCTTCTTTTATTTTTAAGTCTAACTGTCCATTGATTACCTGAAAGATTATGTGGATTACATATGCATGAAATATTATAAGTGGAATTATGGATAGTGAAGGAACCAGCTTGAAGAGGTTTGGGGAAGTCAGAGGAGGAGCTGGCCATCTCAAGGACACACATTTTCTGAAGGATATAAGTGCCAGTATAGCTTACAGTTATTTTTCTCAGAATACTTGATGCATAAAAATTCTCATGTCAGTTTTCATAAAATACAAACAAATAGCTAAATAGATAAATATGGCTATTGTCATGTCCCAAATACCTGGGGTTATGCATTACTGTAACAAGTCAGTCGACCCAATGATACGGTCTTGCCTGCTGAGAAGTGAAGTAGGGATGACTAAAAATGAGTGAATTAGGGTTTTTTAGGGGGAGGAGAAAGTACTCTGGAAGTCAAAAGTCAGCATAGCTTAAGGCCATGTAGCATTTTTCTCTTAGCAAATTAAATTACTATTTCCTGAGGACCATTTATAGTTTTCTCAGTGGGTCTAAAATGCAGTAACTTTTCTTAGCATAAAACATAATGTTAGAACTGATTCAGTGAAAGAAAATTTTTATACCCAAATACTACCAAAAGGACCACCTCCAGCATTACTTTCAGTTGGTACTTTTTCAAATCTGCCTGGTGCTGCATATTTCAGGCTTGTGACACAGCTCCAACGGTGCTTTTCAGCACAAGAAGGAAGTTAAAACCTTTTCAGATTCTATATTCACAAAGGGTGTAATGCATTAGTGTAATTGTAGTGACCAACCCCAAAATAGATCTTTATAGACCTTTCTTGTTTCTTCCTCATCTGGAAGCTTTTAATGTCCCCAAGTGCAAAATTTTCTAAGTCACGTTTGTTAGAGTTCACACTTCTGTTATAACATAAAATCAACAATGGGTGGAAAGCATTGCTCTGCAAACTTCCTGCTGGCCAGAATGTCATTAGCTAACCTCAGACATGTTTACTCTTTTCTCTGCACCTAGATGGCTCCTAAATTAAAATATACTGGTCAAACTACCACATAATCAGTAAAGTCCTGATGGTGAGGAGCCCTCCTAGACCATTAAAAGCAAACAAACATCACGTACATCAAATTCAAAGCATTCCTCTGGTTATCTTAGCTGTAAGAACATCTGCCAAAGTAAACCAATAACAACCTGGAAACATCAGGCACTACTAACACAAAAAAAAGTAGAAGAGCTCCCACTCCACCCCTGCCAACAGCTTAATAGTTGGAAGTTAGAATAGGTGGCTTCTGTGGACCCAAGTTCATTACCCTGCCTGTTTCAGCCTGACAAAGGGATTTCAGTCCAGTTTGTCACCCTCCTGAGAGCCTGCTGTAACCATTAGACAACAGCACAGTCCAAGGTACATCTTTCACTCCCTCCAGCTGACATTGTTCCATTTGGTATAAATAATTAAATGAAGGAGGACTTGAATTTGACTTTCCCACATGATTGCTCTAACCACCAGGCTATAGAGTCAATCTCTCTTCCCTTCTTTTTTTCACCCAGCTTAATTAAAGTTTAATTGTTTACACAAAGTGAAACAGTTTTAATAGGAGAGAAATTCTGAGACAGAATTCCCAGTGAGCCAATGCCTGGGAGACTTTCCTGAGAAATGGGAAGTCTACCACCACCTCCTAGTTTCAAATCAAGGAATAAAACCTGCCTTGTGGGGTAGGCAAGAGCCCCTTCTTGTTTTGAAAAATAAAGCATTACCCCTCAATATTCATTATGGTTTTGTGAGAAATGAATAGCATGGCTTAGACACCAAACAGCAGGAAATGGCCATCAGTTTCAAATCCTAACTGGAGTAAAGGGGATTGCATAAAGGGGATTGCAGACTCATAGGGGGGTATTGTGTCTATTTTCAGAATTTCCTATTACTTATTTTTTGTTCAGCTCTTTGCCTTCTGCACACCTTATCTTCAGGCACATAATGCAGGACATGCTCATAAAGCACATAGACACCTATGCCAGAGTGCCTGACTCTGTGGGGTGGGGTGATGCTTGTGAGGAACAGAACCAGGGCAGATACAACCCTTTCTGATCTATAAATACATCTTCAATATATTTGCACTGAAAAACCCTTTGAATTTTCATTCCTCAAGGTGTTCCTCAAATTAAGTTTGAATCCTGGGGCAGAGGGCAATACCAGTGGGAGTAAAACTGTTTCATGTGATATTTTCCAATTTAGATTGATTGTTCTGTGGGACACTTTAGTAGAGCTGCTACTGTCAGCTGCTCAGGAGTGGATGTTTCTGAGATATGGAAAACAAACCCCTGAAAGCTTGCAAACACTTTGTTGTTTGCCCCTTAGGCGCATCTGGCAGAGAGACTTCTGCTGCTGCTGACACGAACTCTCAGGTCTGATCTCACTGCTCCCAGGATGAAACTGTTAGGTAAATCTGATGTGAGGGATCAGGAGTCAGCTTGAAGCACGAGGAGAAATTGTCTCCTTTTTTGTGAAATATTTCTGTAAAGTGAGACCAGAAAAGTAACCTCACAGGGATGTGATGGTATTTTTTACAGTAAGGACCAGTGAGCTGTCTTTCCCCTTTCCCCCTCACACCTTTATCTTCCTATTTTTCCTTGGACAAAGTCTGTAAATATGTCAGCTAATCTCAGAAAGTGGCACACAGAAGACTCATTCAAAAGGGTCGGAAGGTCCACACAACACTTTTAATTATTAGTGTTAATATTAGTCACATGCTTCATTTTCTTAAGCTATTTCCTAAATCCTCCTTTGAATGTTCCCTTTCTCATTCTTCCTTTAAGTCAAAAGGTACACAATAATTCAGGTATTTAAAATACAACAAAAAAGTGCATCATTTACATGACTTGGAAAGGCTGTTGGCCTGTGAAGTATAATTAAGTAAGTGCTGGAATAAAAAAACAAAACACAAAAAATACACAAACCACAAAAGGACATATATTGTGACACTTAACCTAACTGATGCTCTTTCTTTATTTCAAGTCTGGCCATCAATTAGTTGACAAGAGGGCATGCCTTGTGCAAGGTCCTAATCCAACCATTTTGGGAAGCCTTAGCTTTATCCCCACACGCAACCTTAGTCCAGTTTCATAAGTTCTTCCTCAAATTTTCATATATTTTTGAGCCTACCAAAGCAAAACCTCAAACCACACCAAGAACCCAACATAAGAAAATATAATTTCTATATGAAGCTTTCTTTCTCAGTTCTTTCAGGCTTACTGTACTGAAAGAGACCAATCTACTTTTCACATAATTCCAGCAGACTTTATGGCAATTGACTGCTATTATATTCTTGTGAGAGCTTCCTCTAAACCCGGCACTCTAGTCTTGTCCAATAAATCATTCCTCATTTCAGGTGTGTTGAGGTCATATCCTCAAAATTGGCCTCAATCTATTCTGTCATTTTACCCAGAACTGCCTTACTCAAGTTTTTGACTCTCACAGACAAGATATTCGAGGATCATTCTGAGCTATTCCAAGTCTATGGAAGCTGTGTACAAATAATTTGCTGACAAGTCATCATTTTGCAGAGCCTCCCACCTGATAAAAACCAGCCCATTCATTCCAGTTCCAAAGAAGCTTACTGGCAATTTAGGGAGCAGAGGGCCCACATTTTCCTCCCTACCCAGTGCCCGATGTCTCACTGTATTTTGCTTTTGCTGTCTGAAAACTCATTCTTAAGAAGAAAATTGGGCCTCCAGTGAAGCAGAAAGCTGCATTGCTTGACATGTCTATTGACCCAAAAACTGGAAGAAGGTGCCTGCATATCTTGCAGGTTTTCCAGATTTAGCTGTAGGTTTTCGGTACAAGTCTGTTTCACCTCACCTACTTTGTTTTCCCTACAAATGGAATCCATTGCTGGCTTAGAATGCTTTGAGAAAGACCCTCCTGTGCCTTCCCAAGCTCACATCTCCCCAGGAATGACTGATTGGGATCCCAGCTCCTTGGTTTAATTGCTGACACCTAATCTTTTGAAAGAATACACAATGTCTGCCTTGTCCTCCTCAGCAGTACTGACCAGCTGGACAATACTTTCTACATTTACCTCAGTGGTTTGAACTGTTTCAATCATCACAGGTAAGGCTAATTATTCCTGCACAGCTTATCATACATCAGGCAAGGCCTACCAGATCTTTCTGATAGGTTGCATGCATACAGTAATTACCGCATATAATTACAGAATCATTGGATGGAAATGTTTATTAATATAAGAAACGTCATCAAATCTAGAAAAAGGAAAGCATAAACCATAGGGTTCCTGAATCAAAATAAAAATGAAATTTTGGTTGGTAGAAAGAGGAACAACATTGAGTTGGTATGAGAAAAACAGTCAATAACTCTGGCAATCCTCCACCAGCACAGAGGAAACAAAAAGTAATTCCTTTTACAGTGCTTTTTCCCTCTCACACTTTCCTGTATCTTCCTCTTCTCACCTCAGCCCTCAAATCAATCTCTTGCCTTTCAGCACTCTACACACACACACATACACTATACATTCCTTCAGGGCAGTGCACAATTCCCTTACCTGTTTTGACAAGAAATGCACATTGAGTCACATGCCAGAGGCCATGGTTACACAAAAGTCACAGGTCAATAAAGATCACTTAGGTTTCCTATGAGCTTTTTCATCCTCTTTTTTTTCCCTCTGGGAGCTAGGGCCTCAGAAAGCAAAGAAAGAAATGTCAAGGGCCCCTTTGCCAAGTGCTTTTAAAAAAAATCCCCCAAACCCACCATTGGATGCTCCCCCCCCCAGCCTCTTGTTACCTTGCCTTAAGGAAAGTGACCTTTTTCTCTTGGCCTCCTTCACCTTGAAGGAGTTCTTCATCCCTTCAAGAAGTTGGTCACTGACTCATCTCTCTCCCTTGGTAATGCACAAGAAAGAAGAAGAGATTAGTCAGTATTCTTTTAAAACTATCTTTTACAAGGAAGCCAATAAAATGATCTACATTGTATCACAGTTCAACATATCTGACATCTGTTCTGTAATAAAATTCACTTCATACATATGCTTCTTCAAGCTCATACATATGCTCCCCACAAGCATACCCCAGCTGCTCTTCTGAGACATTTTGTAACGTATCTACAGCATTATGCTAGAAGTATTTAAGTAGGTGTTCTATCTCTTCTCTGTAATATAGTGACTACTTTAAGCAATTCCACTTGGTAAAGGCAATACTCCAATCTGCTCTAGGGCTGCGTGGATATCATCATAAGCTGTTCATTTTCTCCAGGACTGAATCTCAGGGACTGTGTCCATTGTTCTGTTTTACACTTGGTTTTCACAAACCTGGAAGTAATCATGTCCCATTCACACAAATTCTTCTGATAAATGGAATTATTGCTCAAAGAAATGAGGATATGATTCACCCAATCTTTAAAGGAATAAAACATTAAAAATATAAATGGGTCAAAAATTAGGATTTTGCTTTAACTGTGAGGGTTATACATTCTGAATAATAGATTTCGGTAATGCAAATCATCAGAAAATGCAGGTAGCACAGTATCTAACCTAATATTCATTCTATGAGCACAAAAGGTTCATTTTCATTATCATGTTAGGCTGGCTCAGCAGTAAATTTCTGAAGCCCTCTGTCCAGGTTTTCTGGCTGTGATGTAATTTCCTCTTCAGAAGGCATATCAGAGCACATGACCTTGATTTATCCAAGAAGAAACTTCAACAGAAGACACATTGCAGGGGTATCCCCAGTGCACTCCAGCTGCAAATGAACATAGAGGAAGCCAGATGTAAAGAGTTCATACAGTGAAAATTCCCATCTATTTCATGGTAGTTCTGTATCATTTTGGAAGGCATATCAGGAGCCCAGCATAAAAATACCAGAAAAGTACCTAATTATCACACATAAAAATTTTTGGTGAATAAAGATAGCTAGGACCAGCACAGACTGCTTATTTCTCCTCACACAGAACTCTCCATGTGACATAAACCAGGTAAAAGTTAACTTGAACATTTCACAACAGACTGCAACATAAAATGTTTAACATGGCTCCTACATAAAAGGATTTTCTGGGAGTTCTACAGTGATGTCTTAGATCAGATTTCCACCTCCTTGAGAACAGGAATATGTGGTACAATCACGCCATACCTGTTGGCATGCATCTCTTTATTAGCTGCAAAGTTTTCAAGGCAATTCACAGAATTTAATTTTTCTAGTATTGAAATGGAGACATGTCCAATATCAAACAATTGTCTGAGCCTAGAATAGGAGTCTTCTCCTGTTGGGGATCTGGACAAGGTGAAGACAGAGAAATCTATGATACTTCCCAATAGCTCTTGACAGGTTCAGCAGTGCTGGCAGGCGACAGCAGCCTGAGGAGACACCACTGGGAAGCCTGCTGAAGCATTCATCCAGAGAAAAATAATTTCTTCCAGGAGAAAAAATTATTCTCTTATTTTATTTTTTCTGTCATTCCAGTATGTGATCTGATAACGCAACTAAATTTATGGACGGTATAGCAGGCTTTTACAAAGAAGTATACAGAATTAAAGAGCACATGAAACTGCTATCCAGCAGCCTTGTATACCAACAGTCAGACTTAAATAAATTCCAGCAAGTCAGAACATGTGTCTTGAGAACACCAGTTAATTTTTTCATATTGACCCAGGATAATTTCTTAAGAAGGAAAGACTATTTTTAGCTAAAACAGTTGTAATTACATTTTGGAATGGTGTCTTGGCTTAGTAATCTTTGTTAAGACCAAGTGCATTGAAGAAGCACATCCACAACTGCATCATACCCAGCTCTGCAAACCAGTGTCTTGGATTTCACTCTCAGATGCAGCAGAAAAACTTGAGTATGCCCAAAAAATTTACAGCGTAAAAAAGTTTTGGAAAATCTTAATGCGGTTTACTTCCAATAGCCTTGTAGTTTGATTAAATAAAGTTTTAATACTCACTCATTTGACATATTTATTTGCTTATTTTGAAGAAAAAGGAAAGAAAAAACAAAATAAAAGGTCTTGAGACAGTGAAGATGTTTTTCTTTAGTGCTGCAGGAACAGGCAGTTAAAAGCTGGGCTCTGGCTTCCAGAACCTATGCAACCCTGCCTGTTACTGTTAAATATACTCCCTGTTGTGGTAGCATAAATCCAGAGTAACTCAATTGATCGCTGCTGTAAGCTAATGCAAGTGAGGTCAGATGTGTGACCAATAGGTCTCTAAACTATCCTTTATTTGAAAGGTAGGAAAATAATTTCTTAAATTGTTCCCATTTGGTTCTGGATCAATTGAACAAAGCCACTTAGTATTGTTTGTGCATTTTTTAACCAGGGAAAAGAAAGCAGAAATAAGGTAATATATTTGGAGGTTGTTATTCCTAAAAAAACTTAAAATAATAATTATTGTGGGCACCATCAGTGGTAAACTCTACACAATAAAAAATCTCTAGAGTAGTGCTTCATACAAACTCAGTTTTGATCTATAGTACCATAATAGTTACACCTTCTTAGAAGGACTTTTACAAGAAAAATAATTTATTTTCAAGGCCTCCCTACATTAGCCCATAAGTCACACTACCTTACACATTGGTGATTATTCTTTTCCAAGAGATGTGTGGAAAGTGGTCAGAGAGAGTTGCAAGTGGCACTGCATATTAAGCCAATTCTATTTTCATTACTTAAGAACTGCCATTGATGCACTAAAATATTGAATATAATTGTTAAATTTACATATTTAATTATGTAAGCACCAGTTGCTAAGTGTGTAATTCACATAGCATTGCCTTTAATAGAAATATTTAATCCCAATCTGTGCTTTGCCAAGATCCAGATATGGAACTGAACTACTGAGGTCAAATTGATCAATCTAATTGCTCCCTGAGAGGTCCACCTGAGAAGCTGTCTTTAGTTACCATTCCTAACTTTGTCTTCAAGGGTTTTTGATTTAAGACCAATTGGAATAGACAAAAGTGTATTTAAGAACCCAAAGGGTTATACATTGTTTTAAATGAGAAATGTGTCAAACACTTGCAATCCCTTGATCCTATCATTTTATATTTCATAAGGAAGGGATCCCTTTTGAGAAGGATTTATGTGTCCCAACATATTTGGAAATGTTCCTTGACAGAACAAATTCTTTGAGGACATAAATCAAAACTACAGCTGCTCCCCTAAAAGCTGTCAGTGATAATAGCATCAGAAATTGGATTAAATAAGTCCTGTCAAGAGACAGTATGTCCATTTCCACATTCAAAACACATACAAATTGTCAGAGAAACCTTTATTCCAAGAGGGGGAAAGAAACAATGAGGAACTATAGCAATGATTTTCAGCATATAGAAGGCCAGCTGTGGAGCTTTCCAAAAGCAGAACTCCTCTTGCTTTGTGTAAACCTGACTGAGCTGCTTCGAATAACATAAGCATAAACCCCTGACATATTCTAGAGTGGTATGAATAAAACCTAACTGTGGTTTCATCCAAGAATGGATAGGAAAAAAAAAAATTTGCTCCAAACCCAGTAATCTGTGGTATGGCAAAGGAGAGAGGATTTGACACAAAACTGATAAATATGTAACTTGGGATTTCCAGGCGACAATTTGGTTTGGCTCCCTACTGCTGTACTTTTATTTTCACTTTTCAGGAATGGGTTGTAGGAATCTAGCAGTGATTTCTACTTATTTACTTAGAGAGGGAAAAGTGTTGAAGCCCAAACAGACAGTGCTAGATTAAGACTAATTTTATTCTCTCTAGTTTCACAGTGGAGATCACTACTACATCAGTTGCATTGTGAATCAGCTTTACAGATATTTCTCAGTACTGCTGAAAACTGCAACAGCACTCTCATGGCTGCCACACATGTGGCCATTACCCATCAGTTGTATCTTTCTTCTTATCTTGAGTCATTCTCTTTACACAAGAAGGAAAAGTTTTTGGGAAAAATTGTGCTCTGATTTCTAGCAATGTGAGACACAGACTTATTTATATGATGTATTACCACATTTCCTTATATTTCTAGTTAATTTGTCAAAGTATTACGGACATAACAATAAAATAGATTATATTATAATATATTTAAAACACCAAAATCCAAGCATCAAGCACAGCCAAGGAATCCAGGCCCTATGGTCTGCATTCTGGGTTGGGCCCATGTCAAATAGGTTTGCAGGACATGTTTGGCTCTCTGCTCCCCCAGCTGCCCAGGCAGGGTTGGGCAGCTGCCCCTGGAGCTGATCTCATTGCACTGGAGGGACTGGGCTCCACACTCCAGGCTGCTGCTGGCACTGGGCTCCACTGTGGGACACCAGCTGAGCCCTTTGGTCCCCTCAGCTGCCAAAATGCCCACCCCACATCAGGCACCAAAGGGGCTGCTCCAACCCCTTGTCCCACCCTCTCCTCTCTAAGAAGACAGATGTTTACATCTGGGAAGGGTTCTTGCCTAGGGCTGATTGCCTCTGCACCAGAAATAATTTTGCCTGCATTAAGGAACCTGCTCTGCTCTTACAAGATAAAAGAAATAAGCATCAAACAAATACTTGCAAAAAGTGTTTGTGAGCTGTATAATATTTATAGCACAGACAACTTAGCTCTAAGTTTTGGGATTTAAAAAAAAATAAAAAGAGAGAGAACTTTATACCTTTATTTGTTTAGTATTTATCAGAATTTTTAAAGTCAGGAGGATGAAATACATTGTTATCCTTAGATATGATGTATGCTTCAGGCTCAGAATCAGCCAGTTGGTAAAACAGTTATTGCTGAACACATGGACTATCCAAATTCTACCTTATATCTTCAGGGTCACAAACCAAATGCACATTTGTCACACAAATAGAGATTCATTATTCTGGCTGAAACAAACAGGATTACTTGTTTACCAACTCAAAAGTAATCTGTTTTTTTATTTACCAATATATTACATTGCTGAGCAAAGAATTATCTTTCCATTGTTTATATGTCTCACTATTTAAGAGGCTTATTATTGTAGAATAATCATCTTGCTTTAATTACCAAGAGGAGGGCCACATCATTTTATTAATTTTAGGATTTAAGGATTTTTAGGATTCCAAGTTGGAAACAGAATGTAAAACACAGACTCAGTCAGTAGCTGACAGTAGCTTTGTTAACACTTCTACAAAAATTTTTATAGGGAGAAGAAACACTCCCTGCCCACCAACCAGACCAAAACTAGAGGCAGAAAATGAGAATATTTATTTTTAACTCAGTCAAGCACTCTCAGCAAATGAAGTGAACACATTCTTGTTCAGTACGTACCTGAGGCACACAAATGCATAAACGTCTTTCCTTGATGACTAAGGAGACAGAGTCCATCCCTGGATTGAGGCAGGGACAGTGTGCAGGCAGCATTGCCCAGGGCAGGAGCACAGCCAGCCCCCTGCAGAGGCTCACTCAATCTTCACCAGCCCCAGAGTCCAGAAGGAGCAGAGAAACTTCAGCCCTCAGGAAACAGCCATGATTAAGTTAATGCTGATTGCCAGCACCTCCCAAAGCAGTTGAGCAAACACACTTATTTCACTAATCCTTCCACTTATCTTTTCCAGGTAGTGGTTTCTTTATCTCAGAAGTGGGGATCTCATTCTGTGCCTTGTCCTGTTTGGTATGTTTGTATCACCAGGTAGAGGATCAACAGTGGCCAAAAGCAAGCTCTAAACAATGGAGACTATGGGTAACAAAATATTTATTTAACTGCTAACCAAGTATGTGTCTGCTGCTATTGCTTTTAAAAATAATAAATATTACCATCTATTAACTCAAATGACAGCATCCTGTTATATTCATTTAAATATATAAAAGCTAATGGACATAAAGACTTGGAACCTTGAAAAGAAACCCTGTTATTTTCCATGTTGTTCTTTCTTTTACAGGTTGTTTTATCTGTCTTCCTCAACCATTAGATGTTTAGAAGGGCCTGTAAAATTCAAAATTGATGGCTTGCTCTCTTTCTCTTTCATAAGATATAGAACTGCACCAGACAGCATTTCAGTGGCTTACTAAATCCTAGAAGCTCCATTTCTGCAGGCTGACTCTGAGGAATTGATGTAAATGCATCTATCTTCAAAAAGAAAAGCATTAAATAGGCAGCATTTTTGATCCCTATTTAGAGTCTGTCTAACATTGTCTTCTCCTGTTGTGTTATATACAACCAGAAAGGATATTTTATGACAAAGAACAAACAGTTAACTTTGGTTTTTTTTTTTTTTTTTTAATGTTTGGTTTGAACTCAAACCCCGTCAGCCTTGAGAAGACCACCAAGCAAGTCTGGACAATCTCAGGTTTAAAAGGCAACCATTTAAATGAGTTTGGTGCTAGATAATGCAGGCTCTCATTTTATACCCTCCCCAAACTTCCAGTTCTCTTAAAATTCACAGCAAATTTGTTAAACTGAAAGCAACAAGGATTTTTCTAGATGAAGAAATAATCCTTTAAAAAATGAGAAATAGTGGTGTTGTTAAGTCAAATCCCATAATAACCTTCAAAATAGTCTTATATCTCTTTTTCCATTTCCAATTAATATGTACTTTTAGCTAAACATGAGACCTGATTATATTTAGAATTTGAAAATGTAGAGAAATCTTTACCTTACACTCAGAAAGTTAAGAATTAAAAAGGACTTTGGTTTCCTAACATTAGGAAATTTTTCATTTTAATTGGAAGCTAAAACTGAAGTTTGTTTTTTAGAAAATATTGTACTAAACTATTGCTTGTGCTCATTGATCTGATATTTTATTATTTCTTTTGATTGCTGACTGCTGGCATTTGTATATGTGATATATTAACAAAGAAAAAAGAATTGAAACAATTTTTTCTGATTAAATAAAAGTAGCATATGATCTTTGCAAAGAGATAGAGGATTGGAATTGATAATTCAAAGCATCCTAATTTTGATGGTGCAAGATAAGGTCACCTTCATACCTCTTATTAAAGTCTCTGAAAATATCTTATTCTGGCAAAATCTGTTTAGTAGTAATCAAGCAAACCAAAGGTATAATGAAGAGAGCTGAACAAATAATTCACACTGAATAATTTACTCAAACGTCGTTTCAAGTTCTGGAGTGTAAATGAACAGTTTCCTTGAATTTTATTTATTCAGAAAGAATGTACATTATTTTTATCTGTATACACTTACTGGACTTTTGATCTGTCTATTTTAAACAAACTAAATCAAGGAGCTAAACTAGAGTTCATTTCATCATTTTTCTGATTTGCCAGTAAGTCAAAAAACAGTAAGGCACCCAAAAAAAAAAATCCAGGATATTGATTATTTTTTCTTATCAGGTAAGGTACACTGGAAAAAATGCATTGTATCCTCTTCAGACAATTATGCCCTAGTCAAGAACCTAATCCTTGAAGGAACAGAAAACAGTGAGAGTCACTGTGCAAGGTTTGGTTTGGTAGTCT
Source organism: Notiomystis cincta (assembly GCA_013398075.1). Classification (NCBI taxonomy): domain Eukaryota; kingdom Metazoa; phylum Chordata; class Aves; order Passeriformes; family Notiomystidae; genus Notiomystis; species Notiomystis cincta. The sequence goes on along the minus strand of VZRX01011522.1, from coordinate 197,905 downwards.
CCTGTGACATCTTACACCTGCAGGTATCTGCTGTCTGCAAAAAGTGTGTTTATGTTTTCCCTTTATTTACTTAAAAAAAAAATACAATAGAATATTTCAGTTGGAAGGGACCTAGTCCAAGTATATTTAAATATCTTTGTCCAGTGTGCTGTGAGGTGGAACAGGGAGTACAGACATCCTCCCCTGTACAAAACCTGGGAGTACTCCAGCTCTTTAAAGTAAAGGCATCATTTTATTAATTTCACAGATAAGAAGCCTTGATGAGCAGTTTTGCTGTGATGCAGTTGTGTACTGTACACAGTTTCTGATTTGACTGTGCAGCATCTCTAATATGACAGAGGTTTTAAAAAAAGTCTTATACCCAAATCCAGGAGTGTCTTTACAGATGACAGACATCTCTTTTCTTTGATGTGGTTAAATTTATCTTAGGTTTTCTTACATTTAGCTACATCTAGGCCACATCAATAGCATTGCTTCAGTTTGCATGAATATCTACAAGCTGCCTTCAACATATGGGAGCAAAAAGTCTTGCCTGTATTCCCAACTCCATTCTGAACCTCTACTCTGCCCTCTGCCTCAGTGATAATATTGCTGATGATAAATAAACTAAAGATGTACCAAGTTATACAAGTGACTTCTCACCCATTTATCTGCTGCACAGACTTGGCTTTCCTGCACCAAGAGGTACAAAACTGAGAATCATAACATTTAAATGTTGTTCTAAAATAGTAATTATTGAACATCACTACCTCTTTCTCCTACAGAAAATTTTATGGGTTGTTAACTCAAGGGAGAGGCAAGACTTTATTAAAATTGATGGATCTTTTCTATATATGTCAAACTGATATCCTGTGACAAGACACTGAGCTACAAATCAACATTTAATGTTCATTGTCTGAAATTCTAGAGATAAGGACCAAGTTTGCTTATGGTTAAAGGCAAACCCCTTCCTTCCCAACCCCAAATCTACTTAAATTATATAGAAATGCTTTTTCTAGAAAAATATGCAATGAAAATTCCAGCAAATCAGACAGCTCCAGAATGTACACTTAAACACATGAAATAGAGAACATTTTCAAATGACTATGTCACCTTTCCCTGGTGATAATGGATGGTGGCATTCAGCTCTGCAAAATACCCAGCTCTATTCAGTAAAGAACACCAAAATATAAGGCTTCTGTTGTCCTCACTAATGCTTTAGAATCCTAATCAGATGCTCCAAATGATATAAAAATAAAATCTACCAAAAACCTGGAGTAGAAGTCAGGCTGAGAAAACTTTACAGCCACATTGGATTGTATACAGATTATAGTATTTAGCTTTTTTTTTCCTTGGAAATACTGTGGTTTTGTTATTCAAGCAAAACACATAACAAAAATTAAATAGTAAAAAAATAATCTATACAGAACATTTTACTCATTAGGGACTTATATAGTCCCTTTTCTTTTTCCTTTTTTTCTTTCTTTCTTCTATATACTGTTTTTAAAAGTTGCATATATTTTATTTGGCTTAACACTACTAGACTCATTATCCAAGCAAAAGAAAACAGATTAATTCCTAAAACTCAGTTTTAAATTTCTCTTTGGAGGTTTGATTGAATTCTATTCTGAAAACTCACCTTATGATATCTTATCTTAGTGGTATTATTCAACTTCAGAATAAATCCTGTAGCAGTTCCAGCTTGGGGTCTCTGTTGGGAGACTAGTCTTATTTAAAAGTACAGGAGTAATAATTGTGTAATCTGGGACCCATTTCCTGTTCTGTTGCAGATTTTCTGGGCAATCACTTATCTCCTTTCAGGCCCAATCTGACGAAATGAGCTATGGAACACTTCCTGTGGGACTCAATCAGCATATCATTACAGAGCACATGGCAAATGGGCAAAATAAACACCACCTCTCTGAAAAGAGGTAAACAGTCATTAATGTTTCAAATTGCTGCAGGATTCTTAACATATAAAATATTAGAGGAGAGATTTTAATATTTAATGTTTAATACAATTTGGGTTTGGTTTTTTTCCTCTTTTCCAATCACTTTACATAAGAAGTCCCTTCAGCTATTCATAAAGGGATTGCAAATCCACGTGACAAAACATGTAGTTGAATTTGTCATAAAAGTTGAAAACATTGTGGATGCTGCCTTCTCTATAATCCTGTTCTCTAATACAAGAAAAACACATAAACCTTGTTAGCCTGCAGGGGCTGTATATTCCTTGTCCTTGCTAGAGAAACAAGAAGCTGAAGAATAATTGCTCATGGAATGGTTTCTAAACAAAGTTTTGCTTGGGTTTTTGGCTTTGGATTTTGGAGTTTGTTCTTCTTTTACTTTTAATAATTCAGAGAAAATTATTTCAATTTGAGAAAAAATAAAAATAATTCTATTTTTAACTAAAATATAATTTCCTCATGCTATATGTTTAGCATATGTTCTCTGAAGAGGCACCATTGCTTTCAGTAAAGTCATGAGAGGCCTGATAGATCTATCTTTTCCCCAGGAAAGTTGTTCTCATTTACTTTTCTACTAAGTTACATCATAGTCTTTCCTTGGATAAATAGCAACAGTGAAACATAGGAAACTGTATAAAAACCCCACAGATTTCTTCTTCCTTCATATTCAAATTTTAAAGCCCTACTAGCCAGAAGTGTAGTTGATGATCACAAAATTTATGAGATAAGTCATCTACCATCAAAAAATTAGACTATCAATAAAGGGACACAGAAAGGTATTGTAATGAGATTTTAAAATGTTTTTAATATTCAAACTACAAAGTTGCTTTAAAATAGATGAAAGTATTATGAAAAACTTTCTCAGTTCTTTATTATTTTTTTTATTTTGTTCTTATATGTTCAGTGCCAATGTGTTCAATTCTGCATGCTTTTGAAAAATATTTTCACTGACCTAACTTTGGCTTGGGAGGAAAGGCAGTAGCTGTGGAGCTAGACACCTCTAACAATACATATATTTTTGTTTTAATTTTAAATAAAACTGACAGGTCTCCAGGCAAAGTAGTTCAAGGCTGATTTCTGCAGTATTGTAACTCCTCAACAAGGATTCCTAAGGCTTACAGTAAATTTGTGCATCCATGGAAAATCTGGTCAAAATGAAATATTCCTTTAAGCTACCTGACACCAAAAAATGCTTCCTGAAATTTTGTCACCAAAATGTGTTCCATGGAAGAATACTTGAAAAATACCAGAGTGCTTTGTTACATTTCCCTTAGGTAGTGGTGAAGGATTGAGGTGTGGGCCACAGTGATTATGGGGAAAGGCAGTAACAGCGAAATAATTGAAAATTAGTTGTCTGATGGAGAACCACCCATCAGACAGAACAGACACACAGAAGCTGTGCTCTGGTGTGCCACTTTCAGGGCAGTGTAACTGCAGGGCAGTCGAAGGGCCCAGGTAAAATGGATGGTGTGGAGAACACAGCGTTTCCAGAGACCTCTGCACCTGGATGTCAACTGCAGCCTCATCATGGCCTGGACCTGCAGCCATCAAAGCCAGCCCAGACGTGTCTGCAGCTCCCACAAGTGATGGGAACTGAACACAGGGGCTGACCCAGTACCTGGGAGCTGCTTTTGTTATTTACCTCTGTTCACGATGGACATGGTAATGAGGCAAAGGAATAAAGCTTCCCACTGCAAGCAAAACATTTGGGGTGCTTGTCTAATCAGTGACCCAACTGCACCCATTAGGAGGGGCAGGGCCTCGGGGAGCACTCAGCTGTGTGATATGATCGTGCTTCAGAAGCCAAGGAGGTGTTCTCTGTTTCCTCTGTGGAGCACAAGGAGACGGATTTGCAGAAGTTCACCAACAATGGTACGTGTGTTGCTTTCTCCACCATAAACACTTTATCATTTTGCTTTCAGATAGCAGAGGCAAGCCCAGCTGGGAGACAGGCAGGGAGTCAAAGAGAGGAAAAGGGATCCCTGGAGGGTTAGTGATGTTCGAGCAGATGGGGGAGGAGGGAAGAGACAGTGGGAGCAGATGGGGGGAGCGAGGGGAAGAGACCAGAAGCAGAACAGATGTGGGGGTGGGAAGGGGGCTAATTTTGGTTAAAGACAAAGGAGGACAAATATAAATTAAATTTGTATTTACATTAAGAATCTTCTCTTTCCCATAAGCACACATTTCGTGTCTTACACTACAGGAAAGTTTGAACAGCCTGCAAAACATAAAAGACAGACCAAACATCAATGTCACTTGAGCAAGCACTAGAAAGTGAAGGGGGTCTGTAAGAGTTTCTCAACCATGAGGTTTTGTCTCTAAAAAGCTGGAAACTGAAGGTTCCCACCTGTACTCTATTCCACTGCAAAACGCACATTTGGAAATATATGCAGCAGCAAAACAATAAAGAGGAGACTTAGATATGTGGACAAAGAACAGATCTTTGAATTTCCTGAATTAAAGAGGAATAATAATAATAAAATTTGAGCTATTGAGCCATGAGTGAATTACATGCAGGTCTACCCTAAATAAATAATAAAGAGGTATAACCTATGTTTGCATGCAGAACATTTTCATTTCCTGTGAAGCCACTCTCTATATTCTGTCCAGTTCTATATTTTGAAGTTGAATTTTGTTGTTGTGCTTCCTGGCAGGGTGTGCAGGTTGTGAGCGAAGGCTGACTGGGAATGCTGCAGCTGAAAGTTAATTAGTGTGTTGGCAAGCTGTCAGCCAGACTTTTGTCTGTTTGCTTTTCGTATAGAAATGAATGAGAGTGGATTCCAGAGGTGTCTGAGTACAATTAAGCATCTCACTCTGTAAAATAAATATTTTATATTACTGCATGCTTTTAGGAATCAGCCAGAATGTATCCATTGATGGTATTTTCTGCTGATATCCTTAAATGTAAATATATGTAAGCAGGTAGAGAAGATGTAGTTTAATTGCATCTGTTTGGTAGAGCATGAAGGGCCAGATTCTGTGTTTCATTTAAACACAGAATATAATTTTATGTAATCCAAAAACCTGCTCCAGGCCTGTGGAGGAATATTGGGGATCAGCTTCTGGTCCAGATTAATTGGGCCTAATTTAGTTGCTGATTATACAGCAGACAAGTCTACTTAAAATTTTTAAAAATTATTTTCCAATTTTGTGTTGAAAACCTGCTAGAAATCTTGGAATATGAAACAGCGGGTAGCCAGTAATAAATCTTCACCCACAGTAATTACTAAGCATGTGATGGCTACATTTCACAGCCCAGATTTAAAGTGAAAAGCCTGCAGTGGGTGCAGAAGGAAAAAAGGAAATCTAGAAGAGTACAAGAGAATGGCAACCTTGATTCAGACTGGATGCCATTCCCATGGGGACTCTGCCTATAAATGTGTTTCACCCGACCAGGGAACAAAGAACAATTTCTCCTTTTGCAGAAAAGGAAGTTCATAGCTCCAGAAATCACAAAATTATTTCTGTCTTTCCTTGCCTCTAGGAGAGTATATTCACCTTGAGCATGCAGGTGTGCTTCAGATATGCCACAAGAGTGCACATATAACACCCCCTGGAATAGGAAATGACTGAAACAATTGTGCTGCAGCCAGCAATCTAGGCCTGGTGCTGTTTGTCTTGCAACCAAGATCTGATGTGTCGAGCCACAGGTGAGGCTCTAGAAACTGCCCTTCCTACCCCCGCCCCCAGAGGAGATGGGGGCCTGCAGACAGCAGGCTGAGGATCTCTGAGGAGAATTAGATTGTCCTAAACAAATTTTATGGCCCCCTGATGGTGCAAGTACAGATGATACAGGCAAGAAAGATCTGCTGCAGATTAGAATATTGTCTGGAGACACCATAGAATACATTTCCCAACAAACCTAACCATCTGTTAAACAGATTTCTAAGGCCTGGGTCCCTGGTGCTGAAGGGCAGACAGTATATAGGACCCCAAAAAAGGAACTTCCAATTCCTCAAAATGACCAATAGTACTCAATTTATTTTTTTTTTACCTTTTTAATATTATAAACTTATTTTCTATAATAAAGTTGCCAAACTTTACGAAAGCTCACAACAAAGCAAGTCAGAGAAATATCTAGGCACAAAGAACTTGTGTTCTCTTGGGTGCAGTTGTCCTCTCTTACTGTTTGCTTAGCTGGTTTGTGACTTAGCACATAGACTGAGCTCAGTGCTGGTCGCTTTCTGAATCCCATTTCTGCTTTGTTTTGAAGTTCAGCATGAAAATACCGGCTCAGAACCTTCTTAGGTTGTCACTAGCTTTTACCTGAAGAAGGAAGGCTCCCTTGTGCCCTCATCAGTACACACATGTGTGAAGTTTAGAGTATTAGTTTATATATTTTTAGAAAGGATGTAAACTATTTGGAATAGAAATTGATCCCAAGAGTTCGTATATAACCCACCAGGATTCATATTAATCCCTAACCCACTAATCCTGCAGTTTTGATGGCTTAAAAGCCTACTACTTTAGAATTCTTTGTGTCTGTATCCCCAGCTGGTCCTTAATTGTTTCTCTTCTATATTTATGCCTACTCCAGATCATGTGTTGGTATACAATGTCATTATCACAAATTGATTTAAATCTGTCCGGCTCCAACTCTCAGAATCCATCAGCATAAAGCAAAGCATTTATTTCCTGCTCATCACACGATAGTGCTGAAGCAGTCATGACTTCCAAGCTACAAAACACATCAGCACATAAATTAGTAAGTGCAATTTATGAGAACAGATTCATAACAAGTATATTTCTAGCAGCATTGTATTAAAGAGGAATGTTTAAGTCAGGGCAGCTTGTCCCTCCAGATTGTCAGTCATTTTCAAGCACAATAAGAAAAATCTAAGCAATTTAAGTAAATACAGGAGTTTCTTTGTTTGAGCCTTTTTTTTCTTTTTTTAACAAATGTTGCCAAGGTAGAATTTATGCCAACTGAGAACTGGTTAGGCTCTGCCAATTTGCCTCAGCTGACCCCAAACCATAAGCTTCTAAGAGCACTGAAATAAAGAGAGACTATTGTTAATGTTGCTGAGCTGTCCAGAGGGTCCTAAAGAGACCTCTGTTATCTTTTATAAACACCAGGAAGATCTAATCCAAGTGCCAAAAGGGAGGCAGGTTATCTTCATTACAGGGATGAAGAAGTGAGCACGTAACAGCCTGTAGGATTAATACGGCTCAAAATAAAAGTTACAGGGTACTTTTTGACATAAGCACCCTGTTAGAACGTGTTTCACCTCAAGTTTAAAGCCCATTAATCTCTTGAAGAGCGGGAAATCTACAGTCTGTGTCATTTAGTTGGCATGAAGCACAAACTGCTCAGCAAAGCTGCTGAATTTCTCATCTACAATAAGCTCGTGAATGAGATATGGACAGCCTTAGCAGCTTGCTACTTCTGGTAGCTGCCATTACCAACTGCTTTCCCTGTTTTTTCTCTCTCAGTTATTGATTTGGCAGAGTGTGTTTTTTCTCTAGTCACCTGCAGAGGTAGAGGTGCCATGTGAAATAGAACAGCAAAGGTTAAAGACAGTGTGTTTACCCTTTAGGAGAGATACCTTCATTAGAGATTTCTCTGATCTTACCCTTGGCTGTGCACCCCAGTTTGCCAACATCTGGAAGCTACAGCCTGAGATTTCTTGTGGGCAGCTCAGCAGCCTTTGCAAGGCTTCCTGATGCCCCAGGACTCAGCTCTTAAATATTTTGGGCATCATGGCCTGGACACATCATGTGCAAAAATAAGGAGGATCAAAAAGCATCTGATCATGATCCCTCTTGGGGACCTACTGTTCACTTCACCTACAAGACTAATTTCTACCCATTCCAAACTCCCATTAATATGTCCATGGTGTTTCTTTTGCCTGAAGACCTTCCCTAATACCCTCACCCACAGACTCAAGCTGGGCCAGCAAAAATGACAGATGACATCTGATTTGGGTCCTGCCTAAAATCCAGAGCATTCAGCAGCTCGTTGGACCCAGAACCAAACAAGAGCACCAGTGATTTGCCAGGAAGGGCTAAAAGGACCAGATAGCAACCTGTGCAGGATTGACTATTGAATAATCCCTCTGAACAGGAGCACTTCTTCCAGAGACCTCTGTGATTGACAAGGGGAAGACTGAGCACACAGTGCCCTCCCCTTTCCTCTCCCTAGTTCACCCCATTTCTACTCCAAGCACTTCCCTGCTCTGGGTTTTCCAGGGAGATCAGCTGCATTTTGAGGAGGACACCAAGAACAGGATGCTCAGAAAAATTATGCTTTTATTATATTACTTCTGCACACGAAACCTAAGAACAATTCACATGGCAGACAGCTTATTTTGCCTAGGAAATGCTGCAGCAATACCAGTTTTCCCATATCCTCTCATGAGTCCATTCCTGTCAGAAGGTGTTTGCAGGTTGCTGTGGGCAGCAGGAGCTGCCCGGCGTTGGCTCTGCAGAATGAAACACCTCGGAGTGCGACCTCCCGGCTGCCCTCGCAGAAGCCAACAAAACAATTCAGGTCAGGACAAATCAGAGAAGGGAATCCAGGGAAAAGGAAACAGAAATAGAAAACAGTCATTGATACTGGAGCTCACACAATAAAATTTGTAATAGCTTGACCCAGGTAACCAGGCAGACTGTTTTAACAACTTTTATTTTCTCTTCACCAGCACGTTTACATGGATGATGCAAGAAAAAATGGACTGTGAGTAGATGATGAGAGGTGAATCTATTTCTTAGTGCTGGTGGTCTCTGAATTTTATGAAAAGTGTGGGTTTGGTTATATGGTATTTCCCCAATTTCACCATTTTAATATTAAGAGCCTTATTTTTCATATTTAGATCAGTCTTTTCTATCACTTGGATACAAGAATTTTACCAGGGTACATCTTGACACTTGAACATTTGGATGGAAGAATATATTCAAATCATAAATTAAGCGGGAATCTTTTTGATCATTTGCTTAAGAGAAATACATCTCCACATTTAAATGCAATGATTCATTGAATTAGCTTGTGTTGAGGCATTGCCAAGGAGCTGACTGCTTGCTCAAGTTCTTATTTCAGTTTGTGAGCACTCATGAATCAGCCTTAGAATTTCGTTTTCATTGCTGCTCAGTACTGTCAATGTTTTAATTCTTCACCAAGTTATAATTACTGGAAACACTTTTTGATTAATATCCCCAAGGTTTATAGTAAGTGAAAATCAGTATTTGGAAAAGCTAGTGAATGCAATCATCCCATTAAGGCATGAAGGAAAAGCAGTGTTCTTCCTGCTTGTCCTTTGCTATCAGTTTGCTTATTGTAATAGCTCTTTTATCTCTGTCTGTATTTTATACTCACTATACTCTGTAGTGCTTTTGTGCTCAGTGGCATCACATAAATCAATACTTTTTATGTTTGTTCTTGCCTTGTTATGTATTTGTAAATCCTATTACCATGCAGACTGGAGAGGAAAACACACATCAGAATTAGTCAAATTAATATTTTATTTGTTATATTTGCTTCTCATAGTGACTGATTCCATATTTGGTCTTTAGACTTTAATATTGGTTATATCAGTTGACTTAAAAGCATCCAGGACTCTGAGAGCCCTGTTTGCTGCAAATTAAAATATATAGTATATATGTTTTCCTAGTGTCTGGCCAGCTCTGTTACAGGGAAGATGCTAATGTGACACACTGAAGCATGAAGTTCCCCACGTGCACCAGAGAAGTGACACATTTTCAATGAAAATTCATTGTATCTACAGGAAGGCAGAATAATCAGGGTCTCTGAGCCTTCTGTGGAGACACAAGGGGAGGCACTGAGGCCTCTTTTCCTTTCCAGAAGACTCAGCTGGATCCTGTGCACAGGAACCACAGGATACTGCAGGCTGCATCCATCCAAATTCCTATTCTAAATCCTCTCACTTGGAACTAGTGGAGAATAAAGAGAATGCAATGAAGATTAAAAGCATCAAGCACCACTCTGTTATGGTGAGGGAAGGTTGCTGATAGGAATTTATCATTACTGAATGAAATTTAGGTCCAAGAAAAGAGAGAAAAAAAAGTAAAATGGGTGATTGCTCGCGGTCTTTTCTCATATAAATACTTTGCATGTGTGTACATTCAGTCACCACAGCTTTAGATTGTGTTTGTAAAAATGAATTAACAGACAGTGCCATGACTTACCCTGGAGACTTCTGCAAGTTGAAAGCTTTAGCCTTGTAATTTATGTTTAATAATTTAACACATTAATAATATTTTAGATTTGGATTATTGAACATAAGCATGGAGATTATTTAAATGAATATTTAATTTTTATTCACCTTGCAAGAAGACAGACTGTGTTTCTAATTGCCAACAATAAAATGTAGAAAAATTATCAGAAAAGAAAGCAATTAAGGAAGTGTTTTTACAAAGAATTCGTGGCAGAGGGGGGTATTTTCATTTTTTAAGATGATAAAACAACCTTGTCAAAGGAATCAGCTTTAAGGATGTGATGAGTTTTATTCACACAGTTTCCTGCTAATTTATCTGCACTAGCACAAAATAACATACTCTGTTTTTCATAGTTTCCATCTCTATGGTCTGAAATTATCTCCTGGGCTTTACATACTGTGATTCTGCCCAAAAGCTTGAGTTTCTTGAAGACCAGTTGAGCCCAATTTCTAGCTATTTGCAGTGTGGTAAAAGTAGTCTTGAATTTGATGCTTGCAGTAAAACTTTGAAAAGTCTCTGAAATCTTTTTGTATCTGTCATACTTTGGGGTTTTTACTATGCATTTGTTCTTCTGCTATTGGAGAATCTATTGGTTTGTGAGTATTTTTCTGAAAACTTTTTATTATTTATTATTGTCCTTAGAAAGCAATCAAATCAACCTTTGCAGAACACCATTTTATGTTTAGTGTTGTTTCTCTGAAGGTATTATTTGACTGAATTTCAACTCACTGACCTCCCTTTCTTTAGAATTTAGAGACACTTTAATTTCCACTTTTTGCCTCAAGCTCATACATTTTTAGCTCTATTTGGTTTTGGTTCCTATAATTCTTAGAAATCGAGGAACATTTTTCTTCCTAGTCTTCCAAACACTGAAACATTCTGAAAGAAACTCCAGGACAAACCTCAGCCTTTAAAGTTTTGCACCAGTGTTTACAGCTAATTACTGCTACACTAAATAGCTTGTGATGCAGTATGCCAGAAATCATGCATATCTTTTGTGGGTATTCAATATGAGCCACATATGTGCAATTTTTATTCAAGTTCCCTTCTGTCTAGCCAAATTATCAGATCATTATGGCTCACTCGCCCCTTTGGGCTCCCTTCCAAGGCATTCCACATTTGTATCCATTTTTCCCCTACTGGTCACTTACCATGCTGGAGGCTATTTTAAGTGTTTTTAACTCCTCCTCTCATTTAACACTCTTCAAACAGGCAAAACTCTGCTGCACAAAGCAAGGGAATTATCTCTGCCTCATATCCATGATGGACAGGGCAGAAAAGAATAAGCTTGAATTTTAGCAATAAAGATTTAAATTAGATAATATAGAAAGAAAGCAAAGGCAGAGAACAAAACAAAAAATTGTTTCCCACCCAAAGGAGGGTTAAGCATTAGGATAGACTGGGGAATATATGAGATCTCTGTCACAGAATGTTTTAAGAAACAGGTTAGACAAACATCTGTCAGAAATGTTTTAGGTATAACTGGTTCTGCCTTGGGGCAGAGGGAATGGATGATGTGACCTCTCAAGATTCCTTCCAGCTCTATTTTCTATTTATTTCTAATTTTCTTTTTTTTAACCTGGATTTGGACGGGCTCTTCAATGCACTTTCTATTTGCAATGGGTAGTCAGATTTCTGTTTATAAAATACATATGTTGCTGTTAATAAAGATTCAGTCAAAAGAATTTGAAGTTAGGAAAATTATAATTAAAATTTTAATTTAAATTCAAAACACAGAAAATATTTTTAGCAACGTTCATAAAAACTAACAAGAAAATAAACAAAGAAAGCAGTACTTGAAATCATTAATTACATAAGGGGCTTCAAACATTGATTAGGCTGTACCACTTGTCCTTGTTGTAAGTGGTATTGACCCTTTAGAAATGAAGTTGATCCAATACTTTCTACTGTAACTCCTCTTAGGGATTAGGAGATGTCAAGTATTTTCTCTTGTGATATTCAGTTCTTGATAGCTTAGAGCTAAAGTGAATTAATTCTTCCCATGCAAAGAAACTATCAAATTACAAGGAGCACAGGTATAAATAGTACATATGTAACAATCATGGAGTCAAAAAAATATTTTGTGTGCTTAGCTGGAATCAGCTGGAGTCATGTAAGCTTTTAATTCCTGAAGCATAATTTCAAAGGATTCAATTTCCTTCCTCAAGTACTTCTGTCAGAAAGAGAAAGCCAAGCTGCTATTGGGCTGATGGGAACCTGTTACACCCTCTGGTTCCTGGCACAGAGTGTGGTGAATGCTGGCCAAAGTTCTTCTGAGAGCCTTGTTCCAGGGTTGTGCAAAAGAGTTCTTCAAGGAAGATGTTGTCTGGGGGCTCCCTACCTGTCTAAGGAGGGTTGTTGTTTTACCTCAGAAATCCAGAAGGCATTCCCCACGGCCAGGAACAGCAAAATTCAGTTGCAGCTGGATCTGTTAACTTTATTCCATTTTCTTTTAATGTACTGTAAGTATACCTCATTGAATTCAGATCTATTTTAAAGATATTTTAAATATAAATCAGATCGTGTGGAAAGCGGTTTGGATGTTTTATAAATATTTATCATTGTAACGTGTCATACTTCGACTTTCAGATTAAAAATTCACAAAGCTCAACATATTTTTCATCTCCATCAGCTAGTGAGCTGTCAGGTTGACTTGTAATTTATTTATAAGGGGTTGTGATGAGGCCCACTGTCCCACAGGTGGCCGGTGAGGCGGGCGGTGACGCTCGATCCCGGGCGGGACAATGTGCTGGCACCACGGGAAGTTTCTGGGATGTGCTGTCAGTCCCATCAGCAGCACAGCCCTCCCATGGACATACACAGAGACATTTCTGCTGACAACTCTGTGACTCTGCCCCTCAGCTTAATGCAGTCTCAGAGATGACCAGAATGTGCATTTTCCCTCAATGCTTGTGCCCAGCCCAGAGGTTGGGCTTTGGTTTGTGTGTCTAGTTCAGACAGATAATGAAATATTTTGGGGCTTCAAGTTTCTTTGAGTTTTGCATTGATCTGAGAGCCCAAAGTAGCACTTACCAGACCCTGAAAGCTGAGTGTTATCAGTCAGTATGAATCCATGGAAAAAGTTGAGATAACTGTATGGAATGCTCTGGTTTGTTTCTTTTTTTTACAGTTTGGGATCTGCTTTCTATTTCTTTTATTCTATCATCCTTGAAAGCTAAAGTTTCATTGCAAGACTTTAAGGTACTGGGAATTGCCACTGATTTGAGTTGCACTGAGGTAACAGGTGTGCTTAGTAAATTTTGTATTAAGCATGGTACAGACAAAACCAATTTTATCAAGTTTTAAAGAAGATTAAAAATCTGCTGTAATGCTCACAATGTTTTTCTTTCACATAATTTTCCATACCTAATTATGACCACACTCAAATATTCCAGCATGGCCTGAGAGCCAAGGTTCCAGGTATTTAATGTTAATGTATTATTTTGTTTTTATTCTGGATTCCAGATATATGTATCACAATGCCCTCTGTCCCTCTGTATGCAAGCACTGGGCTCAGTGATTGATGAACTGTTGTTGACTGTAATTAAGAAGGGCAATCCAGGCCATGGGCAAACCGGATATACATAAAAATTCAAAACTAATAGATACAGCTTCAGATACAACTAAGAAAGTTTTAAAACAATTATTTAATTGCTTGGGCTGTGGAACAGCATCTTCCTGAGTTTACCTGCATCTTTTGACCACATTATTCAATTTCTGAGTAGCTGGTTGGATCACACTTACTTTTTGACTATTTTTCTACTTCTGAAGGAGACACATATCCTCTGCAGCTCTGTGGTGAGGGATCAGCAGTGAGCCAACTGTGTTTTGAGAGCACCAACCACCCCCTTTAAGTTAAATACTTATAAAAATGTCTATTTTCCTGCACAAATAGGCAGTCAACTTTGAAAAATATTTATATTGTTTAATAGGGTTTTCACCTAAGAATATTTTTTCAGAGAAACTAGAAAGCAGTTTCTTTGAAGAGCTATTAAAATATACATTTATGATTGTTTTCTCCTCTTTTATATACTTTGGACAAGGAAAGTAATACAATTTTCCTCTGAAGGTCAAGAGCCCACGTATATATTTTTTGGTTAAAATCAGATATATATGTATTTCTTCCTCCATAAGTAGGTTATATTTCTTTACCACATCTTCCAGATCTGTTCTGCTCAACTCCAATGGCTATAAGTGAGCATCTAGGTCAGAGTCATAAAGGAGAGACATTACCACTGCAGCTGTTGAGAAATTGCTTTGGTGGTCTTTGCTAAATTTCTGCTAACAGGCTAGTGCAGCACACTAGAGATGTAAATACTTCACTTAAATGCATCTTTTAGTCTGGATTTATTGTCCACTGTATCTGCTCCTCTTTTGCAATTTTAAAGACTACAGGAAAATGATAGGCCCTTGGTGTGGAAAATCCTGCTGAAGCAGAAAGTAACTCAACACAGCAAATGTTACCTGGCAAACACAGCCCATGGGCTCTTGTTTATAACCCTTCCTCCAGCCCAGGCTTTCTAGGGCACTTTGCCATACATTTGTGGAGACAAGAAAAAGAAAAGATCAATAGCTTAAAACAGTCTACAGAAATTTTACCCTAAAGCCCAAAAACACACAACCAAACACTCCCAAACCTGGTAAGAGTAGCTAACACTATTTTGTTATTCTGTCACTCACATTAAAAAGAAAAAAACCAAAAAAGAACAAACCAAAACCAAACAAAAAAGACCCTGAAGTTGAGAGGGAGGAAATCAGTGTGGTCATACTCCCCAGCATTACCTCCTGTATATGAGCCATTGGTTTCATCTATTCCTTCCTTTTTATGCCCTGAGACAAATACACTTCCTAAAATTGCATTGACTCTGTAATAGGTTTTCTTAAAAAATAAATAATCTAAAAACCCAACCAAACTAAAAAGCTTTGTTCAGAAAAACAGCCCACACAATTTTGTAAATCACAAAGAAAAAAAAAACAAATGCCCTTTTATAAGTAATGACAAAAGATTTTTTATATATTATTTATTTACTTATTTCTATTCAAAACATTGCAATTAGAGGAGTATGTGAGCATTTTGTAACAGTTTGACTGTTTGCCAAGTTAAAGTGATAGAGAGAAATGTTCTCTCCCTCTTTTACCTCTATATGTGTCTCCCTCAATGAAGCTCTAAGGTCTCTGGCTTTTAGATCTGTACACCTTTAGTAATGCTTCTATAGCTGTGCACTGGATTTACATGACATCATAATGTAAGCAGCAAGTCACAGAGAATTCTGAGATTTTCCACAGAAATTTCTGTGATTTTTTTCCTCCTTCTGGTGGCCCAGAAGTGCTTACCAACAGATCATTAATAAAATATAAAGTTAGTGAGATATTGTGTCCCAAAATGCTGGCATCCACAAAATGCAATTTGAAATTCTGTAATTATTTCTATACTTCAGAGGGAAATACTGGAAATGCTATATGCATTTGATACATGAGTCAAGTAATTCTCATCTGTGGTCTGCCAACGAGACACCACAAAAGCAGGGGGCAAACTGGCTGAAGCTTGAGTGTGTGTTCCTAGAATAGTTGAACGCTTCAAGGCCATAAAAAAGCAGAGGTTGAATAGCTCCCAAGCTGTTAATTTCCTTCTGAAATTCGCTCCACTGCTGAATTTTGAAAAGATTATGCAAAGTGTCTTAGTATTTAGTTATCAGAATGCATATCAGAAATAGTCATTATGGCTAAACTCCACAAGGTATATTTGATCATTTCCTGTGTTACCAAGATTTCCATTTGTGCTGTAGCTTGACTGCAGACAACTTACCATGGTATTACATTAACAGTATTATAGCACCTAAATGTCCCATTAGTGATTGCAGGTGAGAAAAGAATATTTTGAGAATAATTATTTTAGTACCAAAGACTCAGATTAGGCATATGAAAATATTGCAGAAGTGAAGTCATTCATTTGAAGAATGAAATATTTTTCTAACACACCATATTTGAAAAACTTACTTTGTCTCTCACTAATAAAACCCATATTTTTTCATTCTTAACAATAGGAAAAAGGTAAACTTTGTTCTGCCTAATAAGATATTGTATTCAGTGCCCATGTTAAAGAAGAAGGATAATCATGCACAAGTAAAATCACTGATATGCAGAA
This sequence comes from Notiomystis cincta, assembly GCA_013398075.1. Taxonomy (NCBI): domain Eukaryota; kingdom Metazoa; phylum Chordata; class Aves; order Passeriformes; family Notiomystidae; genus Notiomystis; species Notiomystis cincta. Next base: position 181,642 of record VZRX01011522.1, on the reverse strand, counting down.
TTTCTTGAAAGGCATCATTTATTGTCCATTACCACATAGTTAGTTCAAGTAGGGTCAAGGCTTACACAGAAGAGATTATGTAATTACTTAGGCAGGGTTTGATACCTCTGTTATAATCCACTCTTAATTGATATTTACCCACTTTTCTACGCTACTGAACAAGTTTCTAAGAAGGACTTGAATTAATAGATGATGGTGGCTTGGAAAATAGGTACTGTGGAGGTGTTAATATTCTCAATGGTGAGCATTAGCAGCAGTAGCCATTTTAAGAGTGCTGTATCTTAAAAGGAGATATCTCTTGAAATGTCAGAGAATAACTCCACAACCAATTGTGGCCAAGATTCTTCTCAAACAAAACTGAAAAACAACCTACTTTTGGGAGGTGAAAAATTATATTTGAATTTAAATTAT
>VZRX01011522.1:27828-180133 GCA_013398075.1 Notiomystis cincta | reverse complement strand
AGGAGGGATGTTGGTTGCCCCGGCTCTGTTTGCACTCCTGAGAGGAGGGATGTTGGTTGCCCCGGCTCTGTTTGCACTCCTGAGAGGAGGGATGTTGGTTACCTCAGCTCTGTTCTGGCTCCTGCACTCCCGAGAGGAGGGATGTTGGTTGCCCCGGCTCTGTTTGCACTCCTGAAAGGAGAGATGTTGGTTACCCCGGCTCTGTTTGCACTCCTGAAAGGAGGGATGTTGGTTACCCCGGCTCTGCTCTGTCTCCTGCCGTCGCAGGGCTGACCGGGGGCAGTGAGCACCAGCTGAACTCTCCTGAGACTTTGGTTTGGTTCCCCACCGCTCCTGCCGAGGGCAGGAACCAGACATCGCAGTATCAGATCTCTGGCAAGAAGGGTCCCTGTGCAGAGAGCCCGAGGGCAGAGCTGACTTTCTCCACATCCCTTCACACTTTGAATATTTGTTCTAAGTTACCTGTGTCCCTCTGTATCTGACTTTTGCATTTTAATAAACTGATACAATCTCCTGCACTATTATGTTCTAAGGCCAAATTTATAACAGCTTGAATCCTTAAATCTTGGGTACAATTTTATTCCTTTTAAAATTAAATTAGAGCTGTCACTGCTGTAGAGCCTTCTTTTAGAAGCAAAACCACCTCTATGTACTATAATTTAAAACCAAGACCCTCAGTGTATCTCCCTACCCTCCATTAACCCAGGGGACCCTGTATGTGTTCCTTAAGGGCAGCTCTCGTGCAAAGATTCTAGGAAAGGGGAAATCTGAACAGACTACTCACAGAAAAAAACTCCTCCAGAATTTGTGGAGGAGTAATAGGAATAAGAGTGTGAGATTCTGCAGAAAGTCATACCATAAGTGCTCACCAGGCTTCCCAGTTCAAGAAGGTGTGAAACACCACGTGCTTCAGGACCTGACTTTTCCCTTGTGTGAGGGAAATTATTCTGGACACTCCAAAGACCTTGAATGTACAGTGGAAAAAATGTCTTCTAATTATTTCTATTATTCCATGGATAGATAGTCAATAATATGCCCTAACCTGATTTCTTCAGGTATTTCACACATATCTCACCAGTGATATGTAATTTATGTACATTTTTAAAGCATTTTCAATCAGAAAATGAGGTTTCTATTACAAGCATTTGTGCAAATATAAAGAATATATCCTAGCACTTCATAAAGCATACAGCAAGAGCAGCCTTTAATAACACATGTGCACTGTAGAAAGTTGTTTTATACACATGAAGAAAAAGAAAATGTCTCAGAGATACTAGCAAATACCTTTATAAAGTTACACTTCTATTTCCATTTTTATCTAGAATAGAATGGAACAGGATTAAAAGACTTGAATTATAGGTGACAATTGCTGAGTATTGAGTACTGAGTATTAATACAAACTACATCATATTGTGCTAGAATCTGAGCTATAATTTCTGGTTATATATCACATACCACTATCTTAGAAAAATAACTCCATAAATGAGAAATTTCAACAGAGAAAGACACTAAAATATTCCTTTCTATTTAAAATGTAGCATTAAGGATGAAAGAGCAAAACCGAGAATGACCTCCTAACCCCTTTTAAACCAAAAGAACTGTGCCTTACTGAGCTCAGTTTTATAAAATATTCTGTTGAGACTAATTGAGGATGGAGTAATGAAACAGTTCAGATCAGCTGTGAGTTGTACGTTAGGCTAGAAAAAAATTTAATCCCTTTATTTTGTAGGATTTTTTCCTTTATTATTTAAAAAATAATTACTATTTTTTGACAATTTTAGAGAATTCTAAAATTTACTCTTCTATGGCAAGTCTATATGCTTCTTGGTGAAGCTGGAGACTTGTATTGCAGACAAAGGTAGAAAATTCATAAATTGCTGACTGCTTGTGTTCTTTCTGTTCTTCTCCACCTTGAGTTATAAATGACTAATTCTCCCATTTTCCTCATGAGGTCTATGAAGTGAAAGTTCTCCTCTCCAGATGATTATGTTAGACTGTGATGTTTTCTTATGAGAAATAGAACTACTTTAAACAGGCTCAGGTGTCCAGGTCTTTCTCTGATCTTTTCTAGGTATAAATAAAATTTTTGTATTCTTAAGGTCTACCTTTAGGATTTTTTTGTCACAGAATGGGTTATTTAGAACCAGCTTAAATAATATCTTCTATGAAAAAGAGATATTGTAAATCTGTTAAAATTACTTCAAAGTGGTTTTTTATCATTTTCTTAAAAACTTCACTACTATGAAAACTAAGATTTTTTCGAGTGTCTCTTTGTCTGTTTCTCCGGGAAAAATTTTAGCTGAAAATGAGTCTGTATTTTTGAAACCCCAGTGTTTCAGTGCATTCCTCATTATTGTACTTGTTTTCATGCTTTCATGGAGGTGGGAAACCAATTGATACCTAACCATGAGATACCTTTGTGGTAAATATAATGGTAAATAATGCTGTAAATCTCCCTCCTCCAAATACAGGTCTTGGCTGCATTGTTAAGACTGCATAAATTAATTTCACCCTGTAAACCACATGGGAACAGTAACTTGCCTCTGCGGGCTGGTATAAAAAATGGAAGGGTAACCTGATACCAGCAAAATATTTTAAAATTAACCAGAAGTTTAAATCTGAACTGATAGAGTTAGACTTTGTCATTTGGGCTATGGGAACTGAAGAATGGAGTTATTCATATGTTTGCAAACCAGAGACAGAAAACATTTTGCATTCTATCGCTTCCTACAGCTAAACTGTTCAATATATTGTATTGTACCAAAATATTCTGAAAAACGAAGCAAATAGAGTTGAAATTGCTTATGAATATAATGCAGGTTTGTGGTATTTCAGGCCTGTTATTTACTGTGCATTTGCTGATGTGTTTTTTTCATAGAACTGCATATTCAGGTGTATAATAGTGGTGACACTCAGGCTGCATTCAGGTTACATCAGCATATCCACCGGAAAAGTCTTTTAAGGGAAGAACTACATTATTTCACAGTAAAGAATATAAATCTGCCTCTTGATACATAAGTATTAATTTAGGATTGTGAACTTGCTCTCTCTTCAAGGCCTGCGGTGGATGGCAGACTCTGTGTAGTGGAACAAATTGTGTAATACCTTCACAAGGCTCCTATCCCTGAGGAGCATTGATAATAGGGATATATATACCTTGCTTTTCAATTAGTGAAACTGAAACAGGGTCTTCAGAAAGCAGAGAACAAAAAAAACCCAGGGAGGAGGAGTGAATAGGGAAATCACAACTGACCTAGCTGTGCAGCAGACTCAGCTCTTAATTGCCTTGCTTTATCGCTCCAAATGATTGGAAATTAGGCTGGATGTATATCTTTATTCAACAGAGCAGTACATTCATAATGTCAATACTCAGAGAGCTCCAGTATGCACATTTCTGATGTCACTGAAGAGACATGAATATCTTCCTGTCTGATCACTTCAGACTAACTCTTATGCATTTGGGTGAGTTTGTGAATAACAAAAGGAGTCAGGTAAACTCAATTTTGGAAATTTTCTAGCTGATGTCTGTGTTACAAAACATCCCAGTCAGTGACAGTTTCCAATCTTCATTTGTAGCTTTTAAAATATTATACCTGGTTTACCTAATTAACTCCTTCATGGTTAGCATGAATTTCTATCATAACATATTGCTTCCTTTTTCAACTAAATAATTTGTTGGAAATGTAACAAATTGCTTTCTTTCATTAAAATCTTGGGGTTCTTTCTTGTTGTAGTTGAGACTGTACTTGTTAAGGAAAGGTAATCAAATTTGTCATAAAGTAGTTCAAGAAAATCAGGATAATTAAGGCAGATTCTTGGCTATTGGTCTGCTCCTGGTAGCCATCTACTCTTCCCTTTACCTTAGCCACACCTCAAACCATAGCTACCCTGGACAGTCTTGACCAAGAAGCCCCACATTCCTCTCTCTTGATTTTTCTCCATGAAACAAAAAACAAATTACTTTAACATGCCCATCTGCAGAAATAACAGTACTGAATAAGGTATCTAATTCTTTCATGACTTGCTAGCTATCACTGCTTTCCTTTATGGAGAAGGAGAAAGAACTTAATCAATTAGAATAACATTAGACTAACATAACCATGTAAAAGTTTTCTATGGTGTGCTATTAGAACAGTTTCCTTTTGAATGCTATTTTGATTCCTCTTGCTACCAGGGAAAAAATTTTGCATTGGAGGTAAAGTGCTTGACTGTACAAGTACCTTATCTCATTCTCAGATAGTGACATAGCGATGGTACACAAAAAAAGCAGGTGTTTGGCTGATTTCAAGGAGTTATCAGAAAATCCATAATTCCCCATTTTTACACCATAAACACTCTGAGGTAAGAAAATGTGAAAAATCTTAGAATGTGAACAAAAAGAAAGAAAAGCTTTGAGAGGCAAAAAATTCTTCTGCCTATTCCACAGGTAGAAAACAGAAAATACAGCTTATGACTTGAACACCTGACCCAAAAGATTAAACTCTTCCTTGCCTTTCTCCCTCAGTGACCTCATTCATTTGCTGTGGAAATTGGACAGAATACTTCCTGCCCCTGAGTGTCTGTTTTCTGCCAGCTTCACCACTTCTATTAACTAGCTGGTGTTCAGTAAGGGAATTTTGATCTCCAGGGCCCTCTGAAGAACAAAACAAACTGAAACCATGACTGACATCCTGTCACCCAGTGGTGATTCTTCTTGATTTGCAAAATAACTTGCTAAAAATTGCCTGTCTCTAGATGTGGGATTTTTTAAAATAGCAGTGACTTAGTATATGAGTTCTACCTCATTACTCCAACACCATGTCTTGAAGGGGCAGTTCTGACCTGTCTCACTAAGTAACCTCCAAGTCTGAGTGGAACTTTTCTGGTCTTTTTGTCTCCTGACTGTTGTTTGATAGAGAATCCCTCTTTTACTGCAATGTGTCTTATTTTCTCCATAGATAACTTTGTCTATCACAAAATGTTTATTTAATGTCCCTTAGTATGTATACTGACGAGTAGATTTTTCCCTTCTCTATGTTACCTCAGTGATTTTTGAAGTTTTCTTAAGCTATTTTATAATTGTTTCTGGCAGGATGGTTATCCATGTATAAAACTTAAAAGTTCAAAATCTTAAGGTATTATGGAAAAAAAAATAAGATATTTTTTCATAATTCATATGTAAATTTTTATTCCATTTTGATAATTTTAATGTGTTCTTCTCAGTCTGTATTTATAACTACTCAGCAGTGCTGTATTGAATCCTTTTACAAGAAACTGTATCTGTTCTCAAAGAAAGGCTCTGAACAACACTGTCATCAGATTTTCTGCCTTAGTCATTCCCTAATAATAAAAGGAGTTTACCCTTGCTGTTTAAACTAGTTGGCTTATAAGTTTCAGTGTTATAACCTATGGCTTGCCATAATTAATCTACTTAAATTTGGAGTTCTCATTCTCTAATTCTCTTTTTTTTTCCCAAGGAGAGAACACATAATCAGTTTTCACTTTTGTTTGTATTTGGAACATATAGAGAACCCTACTTAAACACTTCTTTTCCTCTTGAGAGGAAACAGACTTAACCTCAACAGCACTCTTAACTGCTCCTTTATGTGTCACAGCAACCTTCATATCTCTGTGTTCTCAGAAAGGAAGTTGGCATCAGCACTGATTTCCCTGGGTTTATGTTCAGGAGGAGCACTTGAGCTTCTAGCTTCTAATAATTCAAAACCTTGTGACTATAAAATGTCTCTGTCAACTATGAATGTGATGGAAATGTAAAGTCAGAAGCACTTGATGATGCAGCCTTGGTTTCCCAAACATAAAAATGGCCTAAAATAATGACTCTGAGATTTTAGTTCTTCCAGTCAGTTCAGGCAGGTTAGGTCAGAGGTCTGAAGTCAGCAAAACTATTCAAGTTATCAAGATTACTGCAAAATTGTCTCTGTCTTGGAATACGTCTGAGTAACTGAGAAACATGTTCCTCGTCCCAGGGTCTCAGGCTGACAGCATCAGTCTCACAGCTGGCTTAGAGGATCTGTAGTGCAGATTTCTGTTCACCACAGACACCCTGACAGTATTCATGTCCTTGTATGAAAACTCATTAGTGTACCATAGGAGGAATGTGACTAACTAACAGTTTTCTTGCTAAGATATCAATAATTGCTTTTCACCTCCCCTTCTCACTACTTCATGCTCTCATTGCAATGGCTGGCTTAACCAGTTGTCTTCTAAATATTTTGAACTACAGTATTATATGACTACAACTTGGCTACTTGCAGAAAAAAATTAATTTTTTTTTCTTTTTTTCTTTTTTTGGTGGGAATTAATTTCAGCTTCACAAAGATGAGTTTGGGCATGTGAAGCCTGAGAGCCTGACTCATTCATGCAGTTGCATGCTGCCACAGCTTGTGGAGCTTCAGATTGCTTGTTCAAGATGTAAGAAGGCTAGGATTGTCATTTCAATTTTTCTGCATTTCATTTTAAATTCTTTTTAATGGTGTGGCTACACTGGCCACAGCATAAATAAGAAAACAGGATTTGCATTTAGAATGCTGTAAAATACTGTATTCCTCTGGGTATACTCACAAATATACCCGTTCATATAAATCAAGATAAGAATATGGGAAGCAATTTGATTAGGGACTAAATTCAAAATGTTACAAGAATGTGGTCTAACAGTCACCAGGAACTTGAGTCAGGCTCCTTATACAGCAATGTCTAGAGTGGAAAATTAAAATGACAGGTTTAAGAGATAAAGACAATCTTGTTCTTATTCAGCTTAAGGGTTCCTGCCAGTTTCTCTTATGAGGTGCAATGTAATATTACATACACATCTACTATAAACAGTGAGACTTTTATAGATATGTCCAAAGAATACCATTTGATGGGAAATAAAATAAATTACAACCTTGTAAAAGTTCTTTAATTTATTCTTATAGACATTTCCCTCTGAGAGACATGGAGCGAAAAGTAAAGCCTGTATATTTTACTTAGTGTCTAATCAAGGCAATAAACTATAGTTTTCAATTATGGGAGATAAAAATTCTGCCCTTAGCTAAACTAATAAACAGTGTCATTAAAGCTTATGCAATTTTAATTAATGAATATCTAGTTTTTAGAGCATTTCATTTCTGGTTAATAGGTCTCAGTGACACACATGAATGTGGGACTCTCTTCTTCCTGTTCTTTAGGTTACTTTCACCTTCTTTTGATCTCAAAGTTGTTATAAAAAGTTTCTCTTCATTTTTTCCATTTCTTTGTCATCTGGCTCAATCATTACTTGATTTTCTCAGAACTATGTAAAAATACCACTTGAGGCTACAATAGATGTTTGCAGACTTCCTCTAAAACAACAGAGCCTCCTCCCATCTCCTTCTGATAATGACATCAAAAAAACATTTATGGTTTAGAGATACTTGGCAAGTTACTGCATTCCTTTCCTATCAAGTTTTATGGCTTTTATACAGCCAGCATAACCCATTTAATCTCATAATCATTCTATACATACTTTTTTTACTGATATTTTCCTGCATACCCTCTTATAATTAGGAACTAGGCCCCTGAGGGCCCAATTAGCCAACATGTGAATGTAATTATAACCCTTGAAATGTTCTTTTCCATGTGTGTCTGTGATATGACTTTGACCATGCATAATGTGAACCTACTCACAAGGAAAGTTAATCCCCTAATCATTTGTAGAGAGAGCTTTTCTCAGATTTATAGGAGGAGTACAAATGGTTATAGAATATCATACTCCAGGTAGTGCAGTAAATATGTAATGCTCCTGTGGCAGTATTCAAGAAATAATCCAAGTTTCAGAGTGTTTTAGTACCTCTCTATTTCCATCGAATTGTAAATTCTCTGACCTTGCTAATGTGTCAATAATATCTGGATTTACTTTACTTCTGGGATTTTAAAACTTTATTTAAATATTTGAGACATTACCTACACATTATTCCAATGCTTTGCTGAGGCAAGCAATTAAAGAAACTCCCATTCTCAGTCTCTAGAATGTGAGGAAAATAAACCACGAATTTTTGAAGTAGTATTTTCTGAAGTCTGTTTTCTTAACATTATTTTTGTCACACTCTCTGAATTAATGTTGACAAATCTCTCAGGCATCTGGATATTTTTATTTTACTTCCTGTGCCTGAGTAAAACCTTTATTGAAAAAAAATTTCCATGATTTTTTTTTTAAGAACTGTTACTGAAATGAATAGCAAACATTAACTTGCATGGACAAGTAAGTATGATACAAAATTAGATGTCTTCTGGGCCAATACCTAGTTATTTTATGCTGGCTTCCTTACTGCATGTCTGCAAGATATAAAACCCCACAAGAAAATAAATCCATTCAACATTAATATCTAGCACAATGTTGGTGATATCCTTATTGGGTTTGACTTGGTTTAGGAAAAAATCCATGCTCCAACTGAAAAGAGAAATAACAAAGTTTCTTTGGAAAGAGGTTTATTTCTGAATACAAATCTTGTACAAAATACGTGCAGAAAATAAAATAAACAAAACTCATGAGACTATATTGAAGCTAGCAATCTCACACTGACAGCCTAATTGTCAAAAAAGCCCATTATTTGGTCTTTTTGGGTTTATTTTACTTCATCTCTAAAGACAGTTAATCACAAACTTCCAAACAAGTCCTGGAAATATGTGTGTGTTTAAATTGACTGCTCTGAGACGCAGCAGGCTGGCATTATGGGAGAGACTTGGCGTACCAAAACTACTTATGGCTGGCACCTTCCACTTTCATTAAAAATGAAGCACTACAGCAGATGGGCTTCAAAGATATTTTTAAGATTTACGTGCCAGCCCATGGGAGGGCTCCAGTGCAAGCAGTTCCCTCACAGGGAGTCGGAGCATCCTAGGTCAGGGGAGGGGACCACGCAGCCTGTTTGTCACACATTAGGATCCTTTCATGCATTTGGTGTTGTTAAATTCCATCCTGTCTGTACAAACAAGTCATTTTAATAGGGGAAGCTTAATGTCTCTCAAGTGCTTGTCCTGCACCAAATGTAGAGGTTTTAAAGACATAATAAAATAAAATGAACTGAAATAAGCAACACTCTACAAAAAAAGGCTTTTAGTCATGTGACATCCTGGCTGCAAATGGCATGTTTGGTCTCAGGATTAATTTCTCAGTTTGGCTCTGTGCTGAAGCCACTGAAGAGGATGGGAATATTGCCACTGACTTCAGTTGGTGTTAGGAAAATTAGTCTTCTCAGTAATGAGAACTTCTTTTCAAGCCAGTCTACCAGTACATGTCATAATATATAAACAAGGGAAGTATGGAGCCATTTAAGGATAAATTTTGTCTAAAACGACACTGAAAAGGCACAGTCCTTTATAAAGTTCTCTTTATGTTACTATTTAAAGAAGTTGTTTCTTTCCTTGCTTTAATTTATACCAATTGATTTATACCAGCTGCAATACTTCAGTATTCAAATACTAAAGCTATTGGGAATCCTTGAAGAGTTTAAAAATACCAGCAAATTTGACTGTTAATTCTAGGAGTTCTGTTAAGCTTTCACATTAAATGCTTACCAGACTGCTGCAACAGGCTGAGTCTGCTTGCTATCTTCAAGGTCTGACAAAAACATCCCTGTGGCATGCCAGTGTGTCTCCAAATGTCCTCTTTGCTCATCTCTGATGGCAAAAGCCTTCTGCTTTACCACTGAAAGTTTCAAGTTGAATTGATCTTTATATAGTGTTTCTGAGAAAATCACTGGCTTTCACTGTGTATCTGGATGTAAATCTCAAAGAAAGAGAAAATAAATCAGACATTTTCTGATCATTCAGGAATATTCTTCAGGACCTCTTGAACGTAAGATGTTTTTGTGCACATTAAGCTGCATTTTTGAACCTTGTGGTTTCTGATTCTGGGCCATCATTCCTCATCTAAACAATGTCCCTCTGTCCTGCTGTGAAATCAAAATTGTACTGTCCTAAAAGGGTAAATCCCCCCATGAGTCTTTTTCTCCGAATTTCAGAGTTGTTTTTCTTTTTCCTCACTAAAACTTCAAGACCAATTTTTTTCTGATTTTGGAAAGTAGAGTGTGGAAAGACACCAACCTCTTGCAGACAGGCATGAGAAATAGCTCTCTTGAGGAGAAAATCTTTAGTCCAAAGATATTTCCATCTCTTTAAGCTTCGTAGCAGATCTGTGCTCAGATCCATGAAGGGTCTAGAGCCTTACCTGTAAGGCCAAATACCTGGTTGCACATCCTTACAGAAATACAGTAACATTCTAAGCCTGTGTCATTAATTCATTCATTCTATATAAATTCCCTAAATTATGCAAATATCAACTGCACTAATGAGAGGAGCTGTTGTGCTGCAGGACAAGACTATTAAGAAAATAATAGAAGACAGTATCATGTGGAATCTTGCTAGTCATTAGATCTTTATGATATTAGGCAGCCTGTAAATGAGACACTCTATGTCCTAGATTAAACAGCTGATATCTTTTTAGGCTCCTAAGCTGATCAGAAAGACAATTTGTAGCTTTTTGTAGCACTTGAAGATTTTTAGCTACTGCCTGTAGATCAAAAATGTTTGCTTATATTTGCTGTCCTTTTAAAAATAAGCTTGTTTATCTTAGATTTACTTTGTTCTCAGGGTGTTTTAGGGTAGCCCTGTTCATTAAACAGAGCCATACATGTTAAGTGCTATGAAGCATGTGAGGAAAAAAGCTGACTATTTACAAAAGAGTTGTAATCCAAATATGTCTGGGAATCACTTACCAGAAGATAATACCCAAGATAATCATGTCCCCAGTTGGCTCTGACAGTGACCATTTGTGCTACCAAAGTCTGTGACATCTGAGCCAATGATGTCAACAAAGCACAGATCCTGCCTCCATTGCTTTGTTGTTAGGTTTTGGTTTTTTTTTTTAATACATGGCTATTCCAGTTAATTTAATGAAAAAAAATAAAACAATCCCCCAAAAGCTAAGGATCCAAGTTTCTTTAAAGCATCATGACCCAGAATCATTTCCATTCCTTGTTTGGGATTTTCTCTCTGGCACACCTCCTGCACTGTTTGGTGATTACTCACAATTTTGCTTCTTCCTGTTTGTAAAATTACAGGTTTCTTTACTTGGCTGCTAAAGAGCTTGTTTGTATCTCTGTGGATTCTGCTCACATTATGCAGTTGGACCAGCAGCAACAACTGTAGCAACAATATTTCTATCAAGAACTGAGGAATCAGCAGAAAAAGCAATGGCAAAAGCCAGTTATTCATCATAATCATCATCATTAGTAGAAACATGAGATCCAGAACGAATTCCTGCAGGACACATTTGTTCTAAATAGCCAGTTCTTTGGATGGGCAGTGTGGTGTTTTTGTCAGGCTTCCTCATGCACTCAGAGGAAGCAAAACCAGTCTGTTTTGGGGAGGGAGGTTGTTGAGATTTTTATTTCAGTGGTTGGGATGTATGTTGGGGTGGGTGGGGGGAGGGGGTGGGTGTTGTTGCTCTTGTCTTAATTCAGAATTGTAATTTTTATCCTTTTTATTCAAAAGGTCATCAGCTCTCCATGGAAAAAGACTAAGTATAAACTGGTACTGGTATGATAAGAGTTTTGTGTAAGAAAACTCTAATTTTAGGGAATGGAACATTAATTTGTTGGCAACACTGAACTTTAAGTGACTTACGTCATGCGTGGTAAAACGTAGGATCCTGAGTGCCTTCAATCACTGTCTGGGGAAGTTATTCTGTCTCCTTTGGCTGTGAAGAGATCTTCACTCTGTCAGATGCTACTAATAGCACAAGTAAGTGTCCCCCTCTGCATTAATGATGTTCTAGCCAAGAATGCAAGGACAAATTTTATGGGTGGAACTGTACCAACAATATACACAGATTGCAATGCAAGAATAAGGCTCAGCATACTAAAATCTAGGGTATACTAAGGCAAAACAAAAGAAAGGAAGTGTCAATAGAGCTGAAAAACCTACAACATTGACATTAGATGGGGAAAATGACATCTTAATTGAGGTTTCAGTTCCTCAAAAGCTGGAATAGTAAGAAAGGAAAAATCTCTGAAGATTTACTTCTAATCAAGAAACACCCGTGTTACTAAGGTTATATAATGAACAAGAAAATGGGTGATTCTGTATGGACTAACTGAAGGATTCCTCCCCAGACTGCTGGATTGCAACAAGCCTTAAAACACAGGTGAACTAAACAGCAGTTAGCAGGGAAGAACCTGACTATAAAACAGAAGCCCATGCTGAGACTCACACTGCTATTACTGGCTCAGCTCCCTGTGCATGACACTGCAAGTGCTGAAATGAAGCTCTCTGTTCATTGGAATTTGGCTTTGTCTGACATGGTATTGCTTTGTTCTTATTTTAAGTAAGTGGTGTGTTTGTATTTGGAGCTGACTTGGATTTAGAACAGGGCCAATTCTCATTTCTTCTGAAGGACTGCGTTTTTTGCCTACAGGTTTTATTTCCAACCTGAAAATTCATAGATACAGAAAATCTATGAATATTTGCTGCTACAAATACACTGTGTAGTCTCGTGAAGTTTTCTTTGGAGCTTATTGTGGACCTCTTGGTGGTTAAAATAAAAAAATGCTGAACTTAACAGGAGACCCAGAGTCTGGTCAACTTCCTTTCTACTGCTGAGAAAGTGTTTGTGGTGCATTAATCCCAGGATGTGCAAGCACAACATTAGACTTTGTAAAAGAATTAGCATTAACATTTTAATTACTAATTAATACTTAGGACTGATAAATATTTATGAAACTAGGTTTACACATATTCAGTGTTCTGTGTTCTCGCTGGGCTGCAGCTTGACCAAAGGGACCCAGTGAACCAGAGTCTCCCAGGTGTGAATACTCTTCTTTGCTCAAAAAGGGCAGAATTTTAAGTGCCAGATGCCACATGCCTATAGAGTCATGCCATCACCCTCTTCTAGATAAGTGCATTGGAATAAAAGACAAATCATCTCAAAAAGAATGTTTCAGAGGAGTATTTTAAAATTCTAAGAAAAAATAATATCTGATAAATCCTATCAACTTCCTTAATATTAGCTACTCTTAGAATTTAAAATTAAATACTTTATCAGCCTTATAATAGTATGAATCACTAAAGTATCTTGTGTAATATTTACACAGTTTTCAAAGGATGACAGTTGAAAAAAGCTTCAATCTATTTTAACATATTATATAAACTTAAATTTTGGGGAAAAAACCAACAAACATAAGAAATTGATTGTTCTCAAGCTCTAATATCTGAATACTAGAGAGAATTCAGTTGTTGAAAGTGGAGAGCATAAGGGACATGACGAAAGTGTGCTCAGAAATAAAGCTGTGGTGAACACTGACGAATTTTGCTGTATCCTCTGGTCAAGTATTTTACTAGAGTAAGGAGATCTTTCCTGACATAAGTTCATAGCAAAATTAGAACTAATGTTTTTCATATGAGTCAAAAGTAGCTGTCAAAAGTAGTCTCTCTTGCTTTAGTTAGTTTTATAGAATTTAAAAATGTGGTTTAATGGCTGCATGAATTCACACAGCATAGACAGCTGTACTGAAACTGGAAAGCAAAATAAACGAATGTCAGTAAAATTTAACCACTTGTTACAAGTTATTTAACTGCTAGTTTATACAGGCATGGATATCATTTAAAGAAACTATACCTTAGTTATCTAACAGGAACAAAAGTGTTCTTCACTTTGTTATAATTTGGCCTAGTCATGCTTTCACACATTACTGCTCTATTAATAGTTTTTATTATAATGTTTTTCATATATTCTCTTCCATTTCATGTGTCTGAACGTTCTATCAGCATTCTCTGTCTTTAGAAATGTACAGGTAGAAATTGAGGTGCAAAAAATCACTGGCTTTCTAATGTGTATTTCATACTCAAATTTTTTTTTACTGTTCCTTAAATATTAAAATAATATTAAATTTTGATGTTTGCTGTGAAATTCATCCTTAGTAAATTCAAACTTAAGTAGTACTTGAGAACTGTATTTCTAGTGAGATCCCAACTATGAGCATGTACAAATAATGATAAGGGGCATCAATCACTTTTAGCATCATAGAAATTTCTCTTCTGCTTGCTTTCTTTTCATTTAACTGGCTCAGAAAATAACACCAAACGTTGAAATTGGCACACTGTTGAGATCAAACACTCCTTTTTCACATATGGAGGACAAAAAAATCTGAAACATGCCCCTTAAAACACAGGGATCGTATACATGAAAAGCTCCTGTTTATCTTAAATAGTTCCTGAATTATACCACAGAAATGTAAGTGGGTTGAGGGAAATGAAATGAATTATTATGATCAATCATGTTTCATATGCTAGTGGCCAAGTAACAACAATTGTGGTAGATGAGGTACAGAGGCAGAGGAGCAAATGCTTTTCCTAAGCTGCTTATAATCTAAATGGGTGAGATGGAAAATACCAGTGAGGGAGAAGATTTAGCACAAATGAATGTGCACAGAGATGGTAAGAAGTGGATACAATTTGCTAAATGTTTTTATATGGGAGGAAATGAAGGATTTATCAGGAGGGGATCAACTGAAAGGAACATGCAAGAAGAGTGAGCAAGCTCTGTAAGGCTGAAGTGGGAGAGGGGGAAATGGAAGGTGAAGGCAACATGGCAGGGGTCTAAAACCCAGGGACAGAGACGAGACTTCTTGCCTTTACTTGTATTTTTTGAGTCATCCAGCTACATTTTATCACTTGGGCCTTCCTGTGAAGCTGTAGGGAGAAGCAGCAAAGGAGGGGAGGCACCACCTGGACTCCAGTCAAAAAGGGATCTTGGGCATGGACAGGCACAGGCTGTGGGGGGAAAGAGGGTCTTATGGAAACACTGATATAGCTCTAATTTATGCATTTTCCAAGAGCATGTGTTCATTAAGTGATCTGCACACACAACTGGTAAATGTGGCTCAGCTGTCTCTCCAGAATAATACAGGCACTTTTCATTGGAGAAGCTTAAGTGCTTGCAAAATATATTCTGCAGAAACTTTGGAATTTTTTTTTTTTTTTAGCTAAAGCCAGATAATGTCTTACTTTCAGAAGCTGAAAAAGAAACATAAATAATAAATAAAATAGTGATCTATCCATGGGTATTTGACTAGAAAGTAGATTAAAATCTTAAAATACTGCTGAAGTTATCAGGGCAAAAAAGAGTCAAATGTAAAGGCTGAAACCAATCAAAGCTTTCAGTGTCAGGTAGCAGTATTTTCTCCAGAGCTAATCTATGCACATTGCATTTATCATCTAAACAGCTCTAGCACTACAACCAGTGATGATATTATATAGCCAAAAGAAAGGGGGGGGGGGAAATCTTACAGCTGATCATTTATCTACCTTCTCCCTTCTCCTTTTCCTCTTGGAATGCCATTTACATTTAGCTCACATTTTAAAAGAAGGGGAACGGAAAAAGAGGACAAGGATTCAAATTTGGCTTCAGTTTTTCTATCCCCTCCTTTTTTCTCTTTGTTTTCTGCAACACTGTTTTAATTTTAGAAAGAAATTCTAAATTGACATTTAAATGGTGGCAGGGCAATTCTCATTCTCTGCCTTGTGAAACGGTCTCTGAAATGTACAATTATGCTGTCATCTTTAGCACTCCACATTGGACAGAGTTTAATTATTAATGTGTTTCCCTCAGAGAATGACTCGATCATGTCACAACTCTAGACAAATACAGCTAATGCAAAATCATAAAATATTCACTTGAATACTGCTGAACTGACAGGAAATTAATTCTATGAACACTTTTGATATTACCAGAAAATTAGTTTCAAACGCATAAGACTGAAATAAATGTGTTCATAATTTGCTCAAGGGTAACGCTCATCTTGCAATCAGTTGGTGTCTTTTTATAAATGTTACAAGTATTCAACATGGCTTTATGATAAAGAGGACAGTTAATGTAATGTATTATTTGTAGACAGTATTTCCCTTGTAAACAGCAGGGAGTGAAGAATTGCTCTCTGAGAAATATTTAAACTCCAGAAATATTCTGCAATTTATCATTTTGTGGCACCAAAAATACACCTATTTTTGAATAGTCCCAGGAGGGGGCAGGAGTTCAGGAATTTTGTAATAATGACGTGATAGTCTTTCACATCTAAATTACTGGGTTGAGTTTTATTAGCCAGATTGGGAGTGACTGAAAATCATTTTCAGTCTGAAAGTTGCAACCAACATAGTCCGTGGAAAAGGATCAGGCTCTCCTGACAGGGAAATGTCTTTGTAGCAAATGTCCCTATCATAGTGTACTCTACAGCTGCAGGAATAAAAATGCAGATGAATTGTGGCAGATTGAATGAGCAGAAACAGCAAGTTCAGTTGTTGTTACTTGTGGCATATTATTTACTGGAATTTAGAAAGGCTGAAATAGAAAGAAAACCATTTCCAAAAAAAGTAATTATGGTGTAAAACATTGACATGCGTGTGCATTAAATGCTTTCACCAGTTCCCATGTATCTGTTCCAAAATGCTTGTTCCTAGTCTGGCTTTCTGGCTGGCTGCTCTTCCTGGCAGCACAGGCAAAGTCACCTGCACTGGGTTACCGTGAGGAGCAGGCAAATGCTCGAGTGGGCTACTTGTCACTGAACCAGGGACAGAGACTTTATCCCTTAGGCTACTTGGCAGATAATCCTGAACAAATACAAGGCCTGTTTTTCAAACAGGAAAAAGTATTTGGAATAAATATTATTCACAATGAATAATTTAACAGCTCTCATGGGCACCTTTGGAAAGTTTCCTCAGAAAGGCCTAGAATTAAATCACCATGAAGATTAAATTGTTTTTCAGGGCTAATCCTGGATTCATTTCTGCAGTGCTGACCAAAGTTACATAAAATATGAAGGATGAATATAGTGGAGCCACATTAACTGGGAGAGCTGGTATAAGAACTATTGACAGTTCAAGGACCAAACAGGTCCAGTCTGCTGTTCTTGAAGTATTTGGGGGGAGATGGTTACCAAAATATTCAAAGGAGGTGATCACAAGGGTATCAAAGATGGTTGTCATGTCAGTCACTTCAGTGTTTTGTAGATGGAAGAACTGGGGTTGTTCCTGTGCAGTTTTGTAGAGCTACAGCAGAGGATGAGACTGAGGACTGACTCCCAACAAAGCTGCATTCTGCCAACAGAAAGCCCAAATATCTGTTTATCCATGGTGCTGGAAGATGTTTTAGTGTAGAAAAAAAGAGACACCTTCCATTTTCCAAAGCAGTTAATCTGGAAATTTGCCAAGCATCTACGTACAAGGCCTTTTTACATTTTGCCTGCAACATTTGAAACTGGAAACTAAAAAAATAACCTCAGAACATCTCTTCCACTCTGTCTGTATGGCTGCATAATAAATACACCATTAAAATATGCAGTGTCATTAATGAACACCAGCGGATTGCACAATTTAACTGCTTAAACTTTTTATTAAAAATTAGAGGAAATGAGAGTATTCATTATGCTATAATGCTCCTTCCTATCATGACAAATAGCACTAGTTCTTTGAATTAAGATCTCTGTATAAAAAGGAAAGCACAGGACTGAGAGTATTTGTAATATGTGGGAAGAAAAATCCAGCACATTACATAATAAAGGAGACAGGCAAGAGACAATACCTTTATCTAGTCATAATTTGGTTTATCAGGTGTTTTAGCCAAAACTGTCATAAAGTTAAATTTAAAATGCACACATCATGCATAAACAAGAAGTTTACATGCTAAAAAACACTCCAAACAAATAGTAAGTTCTACTGATATTTTTTTCCTTCTGTTTCCAGATAAGTGTATTTTGTGTAATACCTGTACAGGGTATTGGACATGGGCAATACATGCTGGCACTTCCAGTTCACTGTTTTCAGTGAACAGCTCTCAAATAAGGTATCAATAAATTGGAACTTAGCTTCATAGAAGTAGTAAATTATTCAACATCAGTCTATGGATGTCAGTGAGGACTGGCTACTTAAGAATATTGAACTAATCACAGACAATTTGTTCTGTGGAACTATTATTTAAGAGGAAAAATAAAAATAAAACAAATAAGTAAATAAACCACGAAAAAACACAGACACACATACAACCCCCTCCTAAAACACTGACAACCTAGAAAGTGGTTGGTTTGCTCAATGCTTGAAGCAAAGCTGCTGTAAAAGGAGAAAAAGAGATGGCATTGGAAGGTCACTGTACAGGGCAGCAGACAATAAAGGAATAAGGTGCTATTCACTGAACTGGAAAAGGAGCCTCTTATTAACTTCAGCCACCACTGATTCATTGCCCCAACCTCACAGCTGAGTGTGGATTTTTGGACAAAGGGTGTGGATAGAACCAATGCCTGAGTCTTCATGTTCTTGAGGCCTGAAATTTATATCTCCAAAACACTCTTCAAATGATTAAATTACTTAATTTTAAGAACGAATTTTACTAAGAAGTGAGGAAAATTTCCAATTTGTGATTTCATAAAGTTCTATGCAGAAATTTTTTTTCACCAGAGAGTATCTAATTTTCAATGAATAAACTCAATATTATAAAACATAGGAGTTCAAGAGATTAACTTTGAAAATTATATGCTTTATTCAGCAAACATTCTGATAGAAACACTTGAAGAAATTTTAAGATATTCTTTTGTTCTCATGACATGTAAGTTTAGGAAATTAAATGCCTATTAAAATTCTACTTAAAGAAAAGAAGAAATAAGTAATTTTGGAAATTTCCTTCAGATTTGGAACAATACTGTATTGAAAACAAAGGCTTTTAAAAATCATTTTGAGGTGAAAGTGAAAAAAAAATTAAAGAACCACCAGTTAGGATTGTATTTAGGTATCTTTAGGGAGAAGAAATCCTCAGGTGGGATAAATTTCCATATAGCCATCTACTTCAAGCTGGCTGATCCTGGTAAAGACAGTGTTTCTAATTTCATTTTACTACAAATCTGGAAACCTCATTCTGTCTTTCACGGCACTTTCAAATTCATAGCACTACTATTGATGTAAAATTATTTTATATTGTAATACAAATGCATGTATTTACTTATAGTGTGGATGTCTTCCTAACAGAAATAGGGATTGTGTCTTGGCCTGAACAGATAATGTGTATGTAACCTCTGCCTCCTACAAACCTGTCTCTAAACCAAAGTCTCAGGATCTCAGTTCCTGCTTTTTACTGCTTTTCTTCCCTTCCTTAGCATTGCTGTGCACATCCACAGACTGTAACCTGCCCCCTCAGCTCTTTTCAGATCTTGTTTTCTTTTAACCTCTTTGGATTTCAGTAAGAATAGACTTACTGGAACAAATGAGAGGAAGCTGTGAATCACTGCCAAGCAGGAAAAAGAGAAGTTACAGTCTGTGCACTTCAAGTTGCAGTGGCATCTCCAGACAGGTATTAGCTGAGGCTGAGGAAGTTTTGACCATGTCTTCAGCAACTCACAAGTCTGCCCTGTTAAACAGGCTTAAAAGCATCAGTTGGAAAACAGTCAGGAAAGTAGAATTTTTGACAAATCATATCCAGTGGTTGTGATGCAGGACGACATATACTGAAAATAGGGAACAGTATATCATTAGATTACTAACAGAGCAAAACATTAAAAATAGAGTATTATTAATTGAATTGAGAACTCTAAACAACTCCTCACGATCTTTTGGAGAAATTAGCCCTTTTATGAGTTTTCAAACAAGTTCATTTAGCAGACATTTACTATAGGCATTTGCTAACTTCATTCTCATTGATAAGATCTGCATAACCATCCTTCCAAATTATGCTTTGCATTACTTTCATTTGCTCAGTCTGCCTGCTGTAAAATCCGTGCTGGTTGGCTTGCACTGATGTCTCGTGGGGTACTGAGGATGAGGATGGACAGCAGAAATGTCTTGGCCCTTCCATGACTTGGCCAGGGCAAGAGGCTGCAGGGCTCAGGATGAGGGCTCTGCAGCTGCTCCTCGTCGTGCTGCAGCGCCTCAGAAACGCCAGCCTTTCTGCTCTTCTCTCTCCCAATAAATCCAATCCAAGCTGAAGCCTAAATTGGCCACTAAACTTAGCATTACACTGAGACTGCTAGAAAAAAATAATGTTTCATGGAGAGAGGCTTTAATTCCTTAGCCCAGTTCTGTTTCCTTATTTCCTAACTGCCTTCTGTCATCTTTTGGCAATTTTCTCTCTTACAGTAGCATGACTTTGTGGTCTGCTCATCAATTTCACTACACAGTTTAAAAATCCATGTAGCAAAACTAAAATCTTTACAGATTACTGAGTAGTGATGCCAGTGTCTGCTGGAGTCCTCTGACATCAGAACCAGATGGGACTTCAGTGTAATGGTTTCAGCAGAGAGCCAGGGGATATATGACATGGGTAGCATTAGTGGAACAGTCATTTAAGGGTTTATTTCCATGTAAGTGATATGTCATAACTTTTGAATGCTGCCAAAAGTGGGATTTTAATATACCAAAGGAAGTTTTCTATTCAGGGAAAAAAAAAAAAAAAGCTAATTTTAACAATTTTTTTCATAGGATTTTCACACCAAAATGACTGAATTTGTAGATTGCTGTGGTCATAAAAGTAATATCTATGTGCTTTTATTTTGCAGCACATCATGTGGTTTAATAAAGTGCACTTTTTTGTGAAGAATGAAAAAAACTAAGACTTTGTCCAGAAAGTCTCTCCCTAAACAGCTGAATATTCTTCAGCTGATATAGTAGTTTGGGTTTTTTCCCTCTTGTTTCTACAAAGTAACTTTAATTGATTACTTGCAAAGATAAGGAGAACATTCCCATCCTGATCTTTCATTTTTAATATTGGAGAAAACTATAGCAAAGAGTAATAAAAACAAGGGTCTACATAGAACATTTTCATTATGTATGTACATATTTCTTTTTATAATGGCTGTATCTGAACAAAAAAGACCTGTCTTCAATTGGTGGAAATCTCTACTGCCTTATTATAAGGCCAGCTGGGAATATTTTGACAGAACATTTTATCAGGGATTATAAATGCCAATGCGTCCAAGTAAAATGTTTTACAGAAACCTGACAAATTCGACAATTTTATTTCAGGAAGAAAAGACATTCTGTTAAGGTCAGAAAATTTTGTTTTGACACTTTCAAACTGAAATGTTTGGCAAGTTTTTTAATGATTCTCATTTGAAAATTTGTTTTTTTTTTATTGGAGCTCAGCCTTAAAATCAGAGTAAAAAGAGAACAAAAAATGATTCCACAAAAAGTTTGGAAAGAATCATCATTATGCTCAGCATGGTATGTGATGAAAAACACTGAACTTCTAGACAGACATTGCTTCTTGGGGAATTCCATATCAACTTCAAAGTACGCGGATTAATACAGCTGAAGGTTTAATTCTCCTAGGGCTTCCTTTATACCAAAGAGAGAGAATTTCCTGTGTCACTAGGGAGCAGTAAATAGGTAGCAGCCAAAAAAGATGCTAATTAAGATTGCTGCAAAAGGAGGTGTATGCAGGAACCCACGTGTGTAAAGGTAATTCTACAGCAGATCAATATTTTCTATTGAACTTTAAGAGTGGGAAACTGCTTTTAGATATCTTAGTGTAAGGAACATTTGAAAGGGTGGATAATATTGAGCCTGTTTTGGCTACAATTTAGACTTTCTTGCCCTGTTGGGAGGGAAGGCTTGATGTCACTGGTGTGTTAAATCCTGTTTTATCTGAGGCTGGAAGGTTGTGCCCGTGTCTCGTTTTCATGGGCAGTGAGTGTTGCCAGTGCTGTCTCACTCAGACAGCAAACCATGGAAGGCTCCCTCCAGCCAGGGCACTGCAGCCAGCTCTGCTCCAGAAAGCTACAGCAAAAGCAAAAGCTGTTTGAAAAGATGGTCTACAATTTTCATACTAGACTCTAATGTTGCATGCATTTAAAATATTTTCCTCTTTGCTCTTCCTGTCCAAAAAGCCTTTGCAATGAGTGTGTTGAGA
Source organism: Notiomystis cincta (assembly GCA_013398075.1). Lineage (NCBI taxonomy): Eukaryota > Metazoa > Chordata > Aves > Passeriformes > Notiomystidae > Notiomystis > Notiomystis cincta. The sequence continues at coordinate 158,235 of VZRX01011522.1, read as the reverse complement.
GGGAAATGAGCTGAATATGGCAACAAATGCAGGATGGAGCTGATAAAAGCAGAAAGCATGGTTTGTATTAAAGAATGAAACACTATAAATTCCATTCATGTGTGTTATCTGAAAAGACAATTTTGCAAGCAGTAAAAATCCAGCACCATGCATTAAAATATGTCTCTGTGATATGATTCTCCCTTCCCCTAGATGAGTCTGCTGATCTTCCTTCCTTTCTGCAGTCTCCCCTTTCCTTTGGATCCATTAAGAGGACAAGGATCACTTTATTGCTTGTTTCAGAATGAGTGGCTTTGTGCTTCCATTATATAGATTTCCAGACTACAGGTTCTGATCCTGTCACCTCTTACCTCAAGCCTCCCTTCACTCTTTCACCTCAGCCTGCTTCTTTGCTTTGTGATTTAGGCCTGTGTCTTTTCTTTCACTCCTCACAGATCTGCCTTCTTTTTCCCTCATAACACCACCCCTCTCTCTCCTGTTTCCCACCCCCTTTAATGCAAACATGCCTTGTTTTGACACACTTGCTCCCATCCGTCACTTTGGTGATGTATGTGTGAAAGACTGTTCTTAATAAGAATCATCTATAATAAAAGCCCATTTATATAAACTATACTTATCTGAAACCAGTTTTCAGGCAAAACAATGGAAAATATGTTTCCTGAGCGAATGGGGCAGGATTTGCCCTATTCTTTTCACAGATGGCACTAAAAACAGAAAAAAACCTCTGATTTGGTGGGAAGACAGGTTTATCACAGGGAAACATCCTAAGTGTCATAGGTCCTGGAATCTGGCAACTAAGTTCTTCAGCAAACTTAATTCTCCTTGTCTTGGAATCTCCAAATCTGAAAAGGGAAGAGATCCACAATCTGGCTCAGACTCGTACTGTAAACTACTCTTTTCCCCTTCCCCACTCTGAAAGGGCTGTATTATCCTTGTAAGTATTTAGGAATCCTGCATTGTAATTACATGGACCTCAAAAGAAACCCGGGGTCATTCCTGTTAGAGATACCAATGTGTACATGTACATTTCTGTGTGTATGTTGCTATACTGTGAAATTGTATCCTTTTGAGGACCTACTCCCTACTTCTGATTACCCATCTTTTAATGCCCCTATTTCAAAAGAAAGACAATCAGATGGCTGGTCCCTGACAGCCAGTAAGAAACACAGAGCTAACATATATGTTAAGAATAGCAAGTTCCATAATTAACTTGTATATCAATGCTTGGAGGCAGCCATTTATGCACCTTACCATAAAAATATGCACTGTTCCATAGAGCTGCTGGTCTTCACACATTCCTAAAATGACTGATTGCAATGAATCATCATTTAACCATGGGGTTTGAAGACCTGGGGATGCTGCAGCAAATTAATAGACTGTTTTTTTCCCTATTCCTGTATCTGTAGTGAAGTCATTATGTAAAGGCTCAAAATTCCATTGTATTTAAAATTAGGCAAAGTACAGCTACTTTGTGAATGAAATTGCAGCAGCTATTTTGAATCACAGAATGACAGAAGGGCCTGGGTTGGAAGGGATCTCAAAGATCTTTTGTTCCAGTCCATGGGTGGGGACACTTTCCTCTAGATCAGGTGGCTCCATCTAACCTGGTCTTAAACACTTCCAGGGATGGGGCATCCACAGCTTCTCATGCAGCACAACAGTTTAAGTAATTTTATGCTTTTTGCACATCTTTTCTTAAACACCAGAGATCCCAGGAAGCTGTTAATGTCCACTAAGTGTTACTGCCTTTGCATGTTTATGGAACCAGACTGTTAGTGGTTTATGTTGGATTATATTGCCATTTGCTACCCTTGTAGATCCTGTGGGAAAACTTTAATGACTCTTAACTTCTGATACTACAACAGGAGCACAGCATGAAGCCCTGTAGCTGTAAAACATTATTTGAATAGATATTTGTGCTATATAAACTACGACATAGTTTAAAAACCAGCACTATCTTTCTCTAACTATCATTATTGGAGAACAGAAGTCATTAGAAAAGCTAGTTTACATAAAGTCATAACTGATGTTCCAACTTTCTATGGATTTTAAGAACACTTTATCTAGGACTTCTGTGACTACCTCAATAAACAACCTATATTAATGAAATTAGGGACATCACTGAAAAAATATTGGAGAATGTGTGTTAGAATTAATTATTTCAATAACTATATTTACTACTGAAATATATGTCATTTTCTGGTTACAAACATCTACTGATGGAAGACATGACATGTGACTCAACATATTACAGAGATGAAACCTATGGGGACTTCCTCCAAAGCACTTCAAATTAACTAATCTGATTTTAAATCTCAAATGAACATCAGTTATCATAAATTCACAGCAGACAGCTGCTAAAAAAATAGTTCATAGTTACACTGCTGGTTAAAGTGGACCTACATTTGGGACAGAATTTTACCTCTTCTCCCTCTCTACACTTAGATCTGATGATGACTTCAGCCTCCTCGTGGAGGTAGATGATCAAACTTGTCCTAGACTCAGTGTCTATAAATAGCTAACTCTGTCTTCCAAAGGGAGGAAAACCCTGAAGTAATTTAAGAACCCAACCATTTTCCAGCACAAGCACAATTATGAAAGAAAAAGTAGCTGGGGGAAAGGAAACTGATTAATACACTACTTCATGGAGTAAAATTGTAATTGCTAGATAAGAAATAACCAGGTTTTCATTGTTCTGTTTTATGCACTAATTTACGATTACTTCAGACAATATTAGAGAGAATAACAAATTAAATGAAGGAATGGTGCCTAATGAGTGAAGAAATGTGAGGTACAATACCTCAGAACTCTGCTTTGTGCTGCTGTCCCTTACTGAGTAGCCTTCACAGAATTGTTCAGCTTGTGGTGCCCTACAGCCTTGATGGTATCCCTCAGACTTTGTAAAGCAAATATTGTTATAAACATCTATACAGGCAAATTTTTTGTTTATTATATAATGATAATGCCACTTCTTGTCTGTTTATCCCTCTGACATTAATGAAACATTGTTTTTGTGTAAAGAAACTCTAAATGGTTCTGTTAATGAGATAGATATATAGATTTACTCAGAGAAAAAAAAGGAAGTGACATAATAACTGTATTCTGAGCCAGGTAAGTCCCCCAAAAGGGTTTAGTAAGCTGGGTTATGGTTCATATTATTTTGACAAAGAACTCTATTCAGGTTATTTTTTCACTGAAATAACTGATGATGAGATACATGTAAGAAATAATTGTGCTAAATTATTGCATAAGGGGGTTATAACTGGAAGAAAACCCTTTAAATGTTTGGATAAAACAAGCTGAGATAGCTATATTTGCTTTGATTAAAGTGTAAAGGAGACTGTTCAGTGAATCAAGTGCATGGCTGTGCAGAGTGGTTCAATATTTTGAAACTACCATACAGCTTTGTCTATAATTGGGTAGATTTACTTACCATCAGTTTGGCTGATTCTAGTCCCTTTTAGCGCAATAAAATTATGTTATTCTTTGGACCTGGAGGCATTTTTGGTACTGAAGCAGTATTTGGTTGACATACTAACACAAATGTTGAGAAAATAAAGATCTATTATAGCTCTATGTATTTTTTTCCAAGCAGATTGCACTTTCCCCTGATCAATGGGTGTTTTTTTTAGTGATTCCCAGCACTGTGATCCTGCAAGTGCGTCATGGGGAGGAGGGTGGCACAGCCAGGAGCACCCTGGCTTTGCAGGCAGAGCAGGTGGCTCTGGCACAGCTCAGAGGAGCAGACACTGCTCTGACTTACCCAGTTAGAGATGCTGGGACCCAGCCCTGAAGCTGGAGATTGTCAAAAATGTTCCTTGCCTCTCAACAAACTGCAAGATCATACCATGCAAACTTGATTTGTGGGTGAAGGAGATCCTTACACCATAACTGATGTTTAAAACAGACTCAGAGAATGCTGCCTTTTCTCTGTGTGTGTGTGTGCACTGTTCCTTCAGTTCCTGGTATTCTGATAAAATCCTGGAATTGTCCAGAAATTTTCTTATTTCCAATATCTTTAACAATATTCACTTTCAAGTTGGCTTTGCAATTGCTCTTTTCCCTCTTAGCTGTTTTAATATTCATCTTCCATTTCAAATGTCACTTCTTTCTTGTGCTGATTTTCAGTGGCTAAAATTTCCATATTTTGTCTTTCTACTGGAAATCAATGCCCATCTTTTAAAATGACAATGTCTTCATGGCCTCTGTGTGCTGCTTCTTGATCCACTTTTCCTCTGCATGTGATGGATCTTTTCTTGTGACCGTCTCAGTCTTTCAAAAGACTCTTTCTTTCAAGACCACTTTGAGATTTCCTTCTATAATCTCAACTACAGTCACAATCTCCACAGAAAACCCTGTTGAGAGGAGTCCACTTGACCAGAGCCCAGGAACAGCAGATATCTTGCCAGTTTATCATCTGTGTTGTCAATAGACAAACAATATTTAGACCTTGGAATGAGGATCAGATTGTGCAACTTGCTACTGCTTTACTAGGGTGTGAGAAATTAATATTTTCCTTGCATTGAGCTAGCAAGCATCAGACTGAACTCTGTTTTCTTATTTTTCACTGATAACCTGAGAAAGGAGAAAACCTTTAGATCCAAACTGAATACTTACCCTATTTGTTGTCTTCTTGTTTCATAATAAGCCCAAAACCTTTAAATGATTGGGAGCTGAGGAGCTGAAACATAAATTCAGGTAAGGACATTTATGTTCCAAGTTTGTGTTCCCTTCTTTTGTCTTCCCTCTTTTTATTATATGACTTTCTAGTTCCCCTTGTAGTAAGCCTTGCTGTTGTACATTTAAAGTGACTTTAAACAGAAGATATTCAATTACTGCATAAAATTTTACAACTTACACCTTCCATTTATATCTAAAATTTATTTCCTTCAGGCTGGATGTACTGAACCTCTTGACACATTTTACAAGGAATATCAACTTTGGCATTAAGTATATCACCTGTGATAGGGTCAAAGATAAATATAAAGAAAACAGGAGAGTATGTCCTATGCACTCAAGGATCTTAAACGAAGCATTAATAGATTCCATGTGAGGAAGAGGAAGTTTGGAAGAAAAGAATGTCCTCTGTGATAAATTATGCCTATTTTTTGCATGGCATTCTATGTCTTCTAAGCCAGGAAGGTCATTCCCAAGAAAGCAATGTCAAAACAGCCCCAGTCCAAAGATCCAAAACACGATAAAAATTGCTTGCAAAGGCAGAGTTTATTAGGGTTTTATATTCCACTGTTAGTAAAGGAAGAAGCTAAGTTTCTAGTATTGGTTTCTGGTGGTGCACTTCTCACTCTGTACTGCTCTCATGTTATAACCAGATGACTGGGATTTTCATTGAGTTGTCCATTAAAAATTCTATTGGCACTGTAGCCTGGAGTCTGAAAAAAGGAGCTCTTTCAAAGATTGAGTAAGAATTTCATACTAAATGACATATAATGTCTTTAGAGGCCTTATTTTATCATATAATGATATTCCATCCAACATCAATCCAGAGTCACCTATAATGTATTTCAAAGAATGAAACTGAAATGACATTGCAGAGGGGAACTATAATTCGCTCTCATAGACAGGGAACTCATGTCTGGTCTGTAGTAGCTGCCTGCTGGTATTTTTTATAGACCAGATTGAAAACAGGGTATGGGCTGCATGGAAAAACAGTAAGATTTGATTTAAAGTCTAACAAATGATTATTCATAGCATGTACTTGTCTTCCCAGACAGGGCAGAACACAACATGGCCTGGGGTAGCCTGTGTTGATTCTACCCATTCCTACCTCTTTAATTCACTCATCTACAATGAAAATTTATGAGCAGACATTGATGGATTCTTGCAAATTAGAGAGGTTGTGTATACCTGGGTAGAATCAAATATGAATGTTATTCTTCTAAATTTGGACTGGAAGACTGAATAGAAATGTTTTAACTTTATATTTTTTGATTGACTTCATTATGTAGACTCAGCAAGATTAACAGTGTGTGCAAGGCTTTGTGGGATTGGATTTGCTTGCAGTGTGTTTGCATAACATATTTTGAGTCTCATCCTCATATACCTTCCACAAATAAAGCACTGCTACTGTTCTTATAGTGGTGTATCTGTAAAAAACCTATCTAATGGATAATTCCCAAAAAACCAGTCCTTCTGTATCCCCTCATTTTGTTATGTCTCTGTTATGGGTTAAACCACTCAGGAGTTTACCAGTGCAGTGGGAACACCTGCTAGCAAAACAGTTTAACTGCAAGCTTTTCTATTGCTCAGCTCAACTAACAAGCTGCTTTTAAATGGCCTTCAGACAGCAGTGGAACAGTAGTGGGTTTTTTCAGTTTGCTCTCTTGGGACACATAGTGGAGAGCTATTCATCAGCTATTAGGATTTCACCCTGTTGCTGCCTGCTGTGAAAGCCAGGGGAAGTTAGAGCAATGTTTCTTATGGTTTCTCTTTTGAAAAAAATAATTCAACGCAATTACCAGAGACATGCATCCGCAGAGAAGTAAATAATGAACCTACCATGACATAAATCTCAATTTCAGCTCCCAGATTTGTCAGTTTTCAATGTTAATATCTTGGGTTCTTCTTTTACAGTGCATATCAGGATACTGCAGTTAGCCAGTGTTATTTAAAACACAAGTAACTACAAACAATAAAATCCCTAATTTTTGCTTCTTTTTAAAATCTATTTGTTGAGCATGAAACTTCCCTTAAAATATTCTGTACTTTTTTACAATATTATATACTCATGCAGAAGATATAAATGTTGAAGCCAGCAGTAAAGCATTTATTTTCAACAAAATTCTGAACCATATTTTTGAACTTTAACAATAACTTAGATAAGTTAGACATATGTGTGATTCACGCTCCAAGACTGCTCCCCTCACACAGAGTGATGAACTGTCACTATTTCATTCATTCTAAATGCAGTATCCATAAGAGTTTAGAGAGTAGACATCACCATAAATCAATGTTATTGGACTATATTTTCAAACAAAACATTTTACAGACATAGACATCCCACATTCCATACTGATCATGAAACACTTGCATGAAGGTCAGCTAAAGTCAACAACTTATGGATTCATTTTCTGCAGGGATAAAATGTGCCAGTGTATTTTTGCAGTGCATTAACAGTACCTTGAACCCATGGAAGGTTTCTATGTAGAATTTCTCATAAGAGAAGACCTGTAAAAGAAATAGTATTAAGGAAACATGTAAGCACTACAGCTTGTCTCTTCTGATGGAGCTCAGAGGGGACTCAGTCACCACGCAGGTTTATATCCCTGCTTTGTAGAGCATGGAGAAATAGCAGCAAAATTCACTTCACTGTGAACTTTGGCTCTTTCAAAAAAACTTATAAAATATTTTGCTTAGAAACCCAATGAAAATCCAGTCACCTTACATATGTGGCACCCCAGCCATCAGTAAAGGATTGGAACTTTTGCTCTGTGTGGCCTAATGTAGAAATTTACTTGAGGAAAATACAATTGTTTTCATATTTTTATGTTTAGGATTAAAAATCCTTTCTAATGTACTCAGATACACCTAAGGACATCCTAGAGCAGTGAGTGTGCATATTTCTACAGCTTGAACCTAAAGACCTACTCTTATGGGGAGTGAATATATTGATCCTGTCATTTCAGTCTGTAGAAGATTATACAATGAATAGAGTTTGTAGGACTTTGGGCTTCTATGAGAGAAGCAAGGAAAACCAAGCTCATGTCTTTAAAAAGGGCAAGGATTCACTTGTGTAAAAGCTTCATGTTTTACAGAGCCATTAATACAGGAAATTTAAAAAATACCCTGACCACATTTTTTTTTTGAGTTATACCTCAAAAGGCAGTCCATGAATGATCCTCTTTATATCCATTGAAAGCTTTTTAAAGGAACAAACTAGGATAGTATTAAATGACACTGCTAAGGACCAGACCTTGGCAAATCAGTAAATTACTGTTTTAACAATTTTTACTCTGTACTTAATGCATTTTTTAATCTATACTCACAGTCTGGAAACATTGCAGAACACAGAGTCTGCTTTGCTTCTAGTAAGGAACTTTGATCCATCTTTACAGACTGCAGATATTTATGCCAGAACAGCTCTTAGGAGCAACTTTGGGTTATAAAAGCTGTTTCATTGGGAGAATCCTCAGCTGTCTACTTAATTTGGTCTTCCCAGAGCAGAGGTCAAGATCTGTCCTTCATCGTTAGGCAGAAGAGAAAGATCTACTTGTGTGTAACAATTAATAGTAAAAGTTCTTGAAAAGCTCTCAGGCCAAACAGACATCTCTGAGACAAAAAACATGAAAAGCCCAATAATATCTTGTCTAACCTTGCATTTTTAATTTAAAATTGTTTGCTAGGTTATCTTTTAAAATTAGAAAAAAAAATACTGCACAGCAATAATAAAAAAATAATTAATGTAAGATGAAAAAGCTCTTCTGTATAATGAAATGCATAAACTGTAATTTAATGAAAGTTCTCACTAAAATAATACATTATTTCTGCAAGGAATATTGCAGTACACTGGAGGTATAGAAATTTATCATATACTGGAATTTATATGTTACATAGTGATGAAATCCATCTGTTAGGTGCTCACCTATACCACATAAAGTAATGAAAGCAGCCATCATCAATCACACATTACTCTAATCCTACCTCCATATTCTACTACTCCTGGGTCATTGAAGAAAGGCAATGGTAATGATCAGACCTGTAATTATGGAGCAAAGTAAGTATACTGCATTCCAGAGAGGATAATGATGTTTACTTTTCATCTCAAGATAAATTTGGTGCAATCAAAATGCTAATAATGGAGTGCCAGCTACAGAATTTCTACTGTGGACAACATTGCTACACCCAGGTATTGCAATTATTCCAAAAAATACCAGTCAACATAATTTTGTGAAATGCTGCTTTTAAGGGAAGTTAGAGGCAGGCATCTAAGAACATATTATTTCTGACACTTATGCTATTCCTGACACTTACACTACCTACAGAAACTCTACCAAAAAAGGAGCTACACAAAGATAAAAAACAGATTTGTTGTGAATCTGACATCATATTGCATGTTTAAGCAAATGTGTTATATCACTTAATATAACTTAGCAATTTATAACTATTAGATGTATTTTGGTGGGACAAATTCAAGTAAAAGGATGCAATTTCAGAACAACTTCAAACAAAAGAAAAATAAGCCTCTAATGAATCAACACTTTAAAATGAAGTACTGAAGAAAAAATATTTCTGGACTAAAATTTAAAAACAAATGTGGAGAATGTAGAGAAGTGGACGGGAGGAGAGAAAACCCATTTTTCATTTTAAATTAAATTTATTTTTTCTGAATGCATGTGCTTTAGTTTTAATGCCTTTAAATTTTTTCTTTTTAAATTTGAGCTCGTTAATAACAAAGATATTGATTATAATGAAAACCAGTGAGATTTTAGGTCTTTTTAAAAAGATCTATTTGAACTCTCTTTATGTTTCAGGAGGGGGCAAAAAGTACTAGTTGAATGAAAGGAGAAACAGTGCCCCTCCCGAAAATCAATTTATTAACCAGCAGAAGAATCCAGGCAGCAGCTGTCCCCGTGGAGACACTTGCATCACGCCCTGCTTAGGGCTCTGGGGTCAGCTGGTGCCCACTGCTCTGTGCAGACACTGAGAGTGACCAGTCCTGGGAAGGGTGTGCAGGGATGATGGCTCTGCCCCAGCTCAGGCACATCCTGGACATCAGGGCCAGCAGAGATCAGAAAACAGGCCTGAAAGGAAAACAGGGGCAGGCCAGCTGGAAGGCAAATGGAAGTTATGGAGCAAACATTCATCAGGAAACCAACGGAATTGTCCAACAGAAACTGCAGGGACAAAGTATTGAACAGCTTCTCACATGTGTACAGGTTGGGCAGAGCAGAAGAGGTGACCCACACCAGAATTTAGGATTTGTGGCCAGGATCAGGCCTGGATTTCCAAGTGACCTTGGTTGTTTTGACTTTCTGCACTACCTAGGCTGGCTTCCTGTAAGAACATACATATCATTCATATTCTCTGAAACTCTGCTTCCACCCACAAAAATGAAAGTAAATATTTTTAATTAAAACAAATAAGACACAATTTTCAAACTAGGAGAGAAATGGATTGCCAGGGAAGGCAGATAGGGGAAAGAATTAAAAATTCTTGGCACAGAGAAAGAAGGCTATAGTAGTGTGTGGACAACCATCTAAAGCCCTTGTAGCTGGATTTGGCTGAGAGTTGTACACAAGTACATGTCTCCATTTCCTCTAAAGAAGCTCCAGCTGGGATCTCAGTGCAGTGTGACAAATTGCACTCCAAGCAGAGACTCTCACTGCATCATGTCAGATGTGCAGGATGCCTGCAGGGCACACCAGACCCGTGGTCCCTACAGCAGGACAGCCACCAGGCAGAGCCCTGCACCACAGGGTGCTCCCAGAGGGACTGCTGGAGGCTCAGCAAACGTGGCAGCAGGTGGGGAAAAGTCCCAGATGGGCTGGACTACTCTGCAGGGCTTTCTGACAGAGCCAGCAGGTCTGGAAATAGGGCTGGAAGTAATCTGAGAAAAGGCAGCTTGGTGAGATTCCCCTACTTCATCCCTGATTCAAGTGGGAAACAGCCCTTAAGCAGATTATTTGGGCTTTAAGTCCTTATCTAGGCCAGGAGCCAAAAATGCAGAAGGCCTGGACATAAGTTACCAGAAAGCGTTGTAACCTTGAGAGAGGTTCAGCCCAAGTTCAGTTCTAAAAATACTGAATGATCAGTGGGGGGGTTATTATTCTGTAGGAGCAGCCTTTCCCATCATATGGACAGTGTTCCCTGCTGCATTAGCTTTACATGCATGTAACTCCACTCATTGGAAGGTAATTACTCATGCTTAATATGAGGGTAAATGTGAACACTTTCAGGCTTTTAGCCTCAGCATTATATGGATTTATTGGCAGAATGCCCAAACCCCACAGATCTTTTCCAGCTCCAGCCCCCACCCACCACTGTCAGTAGCTTTGCCCAACACAGGATCATGTGCTGTGGCTGTATCAAGGCTGACAATGTTGTGAAAAGTTTCATCTCACCCTTTCTGAAGTTTGCAGCTTTATTACAAACTCCTGTAGTGATACATCCTGCAAAATTCAGCCTTTTCTCAGAGCTGTTCTGTCAGCCATGCTGGGGAATGTCTGATTTTATTTTGTTGGTTCAGTGTGAAAAAGCAGGAGGTAGATTAAAAAGCTAAACTAAAACACTGCTTCAAATCTTCAGGTTGTAGAGATTTGTTTGCTCTTATAATTTCTACATGCTGGAGTTGTTATTGCAAAGGTATCACTTAGAGCAGTGAAACCTCTGTTATTCTCTGAAGAGGACAACACACCCTAGATCAAGGATATCCTCACTGAAGATGCATAATTCTAAAACAAAGATACCTAATTCAAGCTTTATTTTGTTACTGGAAGACATATAGTACAATTTGCACTCAGATATGTGTTTTTAAGTGATATAGCAGTAAAAATTTCAAAGTATATGGAAACTCTGAAACATGTTGAGCTTAAACAGCTATTGCAATAGTATATTATACTGAAAAAAGGATCTGAAAGTTGTACTTGCTTTGCCAGTCAATTCCAGGTAATTAATTTCTGTGTCCAAACAAGATGCACAGATGTGCTGACATAATGTTCACTGTTTCCAAACTTGTACAGATATTATTCTTATTACTTGTACATGCTTGGTGTTTGCTCCCAGAAAAGTCTAAGCCCTCCATGATGCTTTGGTATAAATTGAAGGTAATGATAGTCAAATCATGGTGTTTGCATAGTGAAGAACTGTTGTGTGAGCAGTAAGGTCTGAGAGTTCACAATTTGCACCTTCAGCTTCCTTTATATCACTTGGCAAAACTGAACCGGTTTCAAAACTGTTGGGGGGATTCTCGATGTGTATTCATACAAGAAACCACTTGCATACTTCCACAAAAGTGTGAACATTTTGTGTTAGAATTGGCTTTTTCCTCTGGTCTGAGCTCCGCGCAGATGCCAACAGTTTAGGTTTGGTGACATTGTATCTGCTCATGTCAGCCTAATGAACCGACTCGGCATCGGCTTTGACAGCTGCCTGGCATTGTGTGAGATGGAAATAAAAGACTCAGGGCACAACTGTGACCCCAGACGAGTCAATGGCAAAACTCCTCTTGCCTTTAATGGGTCCAGGATTTCATCTGTGGCTCTCTGCCTCGTCTTTCATTCCCGGAGACAAACAGCACACACAGTAGAGCAGGGACTACAGACACTAGACTTTCTCCAGTATATAATGAGGCATAAACTGAGTGAAGTCAGAACTTTTGGATCTCAGCAAAGAAGTGTCTGTTTTCAAAGAGGGGGAATGAAGAAAATATAAACATATAACTGGCTGGAAGGAAGAGCCACTCCTGTACATACCAGGAGAATGTGAGAGATTGCTTAAGTTTTCTTTTCATTTGGTTTTCCTCCAGCTCCCTGAAGCAGCTGACAGCCTGATAGAACTGACTCACCACCATTCATAGGCAAAACACAAAATAACATCATGACTGAAAAATACTGCCTTCAATGAAACTCCCATATGCAGAGTTCAGACAGTGACATAAAGGAATTTAAAGCAGCTTCTGTCAGATGCTGTCCTCTCCCCCTGGTGATTATCACTTCATTCCAGGGTAAGTCTTTTTAATTGCAGGAACTTCAGAGGGCAAAGGTGGGTTAGTAACTTGCTTTGTTTTATGGAACACATCTATCACAGTGTTATGAAATATTTCCTCCTGGCCCATTACTTTATTGAGGGCTTTGGTGCTAAGTAGCAATGTGAGCAACAGATCTGCTTTCACCTCCATCTCTCTGAAGCTCCTCCTGAACCAGCACCAAGTCCCAGCACAATGCAATCTGACTGCTAATGAGGTCAAGATATGTCACAGCTTTCTTAATCTGAAGCTGTCTTTGTCCTCATAACTTCTCATTGCTCCTCCAGCCACCCCTTGCTGTCTGTGGGGGTGGTTTGCTGGGCAGCAGCACCGATGGCAGCAGCAAGGGTGGGTGTCAGGTGCAGGAGCTGTGAATGTCTCCTGCCCCAGGCTGCCCTGGCCTTGCAGCTCCTGTGGCCACACCCCAGGCTGGCAGAACGTGGTGGGGCAGCAGTCTAAGATACCAAATGTGCCTCTCCTGCTAATGGTGCCTTTGCTCATTACTGGTTTTTATATAAAGACTGAAGGTCTTTACTCATATTTTCTGAGTTAAAGCTCCCTGACTGAGGGAGGACCAGTCCAGGCTCCAGAAGCTGGCTCTGTAGTAACAGCCTGATGAGAATTCAGCTCTGTTTATACATCAGATTTTTAAAACAATTTGAATGAAAGAAAATAGATGGGGTAGAACACTTTGCATCCTGGTCCCCACTGAGAAGGGACCTTTCATGACAGGGTTTCTTCACTCCTGTGGGGTCAGAAAGGATGGAAAGAAGTGGGGTGGCCTGAAGAGGCAAGAGCCACAGTACTCCTGCCCCCAGCTTCCTCCTAAAGGGGCATCTCAGGGAAAAAAAAAATCTCCTGGTGTGCATGCAGTGGCTGGGCTCAGTCAAACCCTGCAGATGTGGTGTGCAGAGAGGCAGCTGGTCAAATATTTGCAGTCTTCCTTCTGCCTGGACACCCTGCCACCCCTCAGCCTCACAAAACACACATGTGCACACACACAGCTCTCCACAGAAATCTGCCAGCTTTTGTCTCTCTATTCAGGCCCATTCTAACCCCATTCAATTAAACAAATAGTGGAATTTTGCTGAAAAACTTCTACACTACAGGTAGTGTTACACTGAGCTGGAAAGCTAAATCTTCCTTCATCCCCCTGATGAAGGAGCAAATAAGAAATTACATGAGAACCCAGGTAAATCTTCCAGAAGATGAAATGTGTAGTTTCTTGGCACAGTTTTCCTTGCTGCTTTTAAGGAAATTCCCCATCAGCTCTAGGACAATAGGAGTTCAGCCCCTGAGTAAAAGAGAAAACACAGTATGAGTGCTTGCCTAGGCTAAGTAACTTTTATTTCAATTGACTTATCCTCAGTCTAGATCAGAGTATCCAGAGTCAGAACCAAGCCCTGAACAATGAAGCTGTGAAATGGAGAGGGCCTTGCCTTTAGCTGTTATTAATCTGAGATCAGCTGGTCTCTGCCCACTTTAAAACAGTTGTTGGATGGATACAGAATGTTTCATTGTTGGCATAGAAATGGTTAATTCTGAATGAGAGTTTTCTTTTCCTTTTATCTTGCCCTGTAACTAAAAAAGGAATTAAAATTAAAAAAAAGGTTTTTAAAAGTAAACTGGAGAGTTAGTTAAGGCCAGAATTAGGAGGACAGTTTCTGTCAGTGCTCTGAGAGCAGTGTGACTTCTGAGGCACCTATGTTTGCAGACTTTTGAAATATTGGAACATACGGTCTTAGCAGAAGCACAAAGGACTTTTTTTAACTTCATGTCATATCTCATCACATTATGGAGGCCTGTGCTGCATAATGTAATGAGATGCACATTTTAACACACAGACCTTTTCTTGTGATACCAAACAGGAGAGAGTCTTGGGGAGCAAATTAGGTCATTCACTGCCGAACTAACTGGTCAGCAAACCGATGTAATGACTATTTTCAAGTTTGCTCTTAAATTTGCCACTTTCCTGCCTCCCATTAAATCAGGCAGAAAATAGAGCTGTGTCAAAAATTAGGTACTTCCAAAGAAATTGTTCCCCTTTTTGTTCAATTTTCTTTGGCATTCATCATAGGGAAAGGAAAGGAAAAAAAAGTCCTTTTACCTAGGATATTTTCACCACTTTGAGCGTAAGTGAAAAGCAGCTTTTGTCAGCAAAGTGCTTTTTGCTGCCTGATGGGTAATGTAATGTGTGAGTCAGTGTGGAAGAGGAGTTGAAGGTCAAAGCTGTAACAGTACTTGCAGTGTCACTTGGTGTCCTGATCTGAATGTTATGCATGTCATTTCTGTAGCTCACTGTCAAAGAAGGGAAATCATACCATGGCTGGAAGTTTGCATAAGTATTGAAGAATAAGTAAAAAAAAAAAAAAGACTCTTTCAAAATGTGCCAAAATAGGGAAAAGATTAATTACTTGATTCTGTTTTCCATAGGATGTGTAGAAATTTGCACATTTCCTTCTCTTAAAACCAGCACCCATCTTCTCCATTTGTGAAAGCTTGCAACAAACTTTGAAGGGTGAAGGGTGAAATACTGATGAGTGTTGCCACTGACTTGGTGAGTCTGAGATTTATCCAGAAAGACCTCACAGAGAAAAGGAAGGCTTGCAAGAGACTGACAGAAAGTTTAAAACACTTGAAAAATCCTTGTGAGTTGCTTTAGCAGACACAGTCGTTATGAAAGCTTTTTCAGATGATATTCTCCCTTGGAAAATATTACTGAAAATACCCTGTTTGTGTTCCAGCAACATTAACCTTTTAAAAACCTTTTTAAAATCTCACTTATGCTCTAAAATGAAGTGTGCCTCTCCACACTGAGTCTCTTGTTTTCAGCAGAAAGGCTCTGGGTTTTTTAACATCAAACAAGTAGAATGAAAGGTTCCTTTAAAGGACCTTAGCTTATTTACCCTGCACAACTGGACATTAGTAATTTTGCCCAATCTTTTCACTGACTGGTTTAGTAGATTGGCTTAAAAATATTGTTTTTGACATTTAAAGCCTGTAATTGACTAGGTCTCAACAAAGTCCCTTACTGAGCTTCTGGCACTCTGCATACCACTTCCTTCTTTTGGGTCAAAAGGGGCAAAACTCTTGTTTTTGAAGGTCTGCAGAAGTAGAAAGGGCAGTGTTAACAATTCTGCATGTTCAGCTAAAGATCACAGAACAGTCACCTGGCTGACTTTCCCCAGGATTGTGCATTTCTGTTTAAGGAGGAATTGCAATCTTTTTTATTTCTGGAGGTTCTGAAAGGACATTGTTTAACCTGATATCTCAAAATCTTTTTGCAACTTGTGATAAATTGCAATAATGATTTTTTTTCTTTTTTTTTTCCTTTTTTCCTTTTCAGAATGCGAAAATCTGTAATCAAAGGAAAGGAAAACAGCAGACATTTACCTCGACTCCTAGTGTGAATTCCCTTGATTGATTCCACAGCTCCTAAATGCTTTTCCTCAGAAATGGATCCAGCATAATTTTTTCAGGCTTCCTGTCTTGTAGAGTTTTCCTCATCTGGGATCTGCCCTTGTAACTGCCTCAGCCTGTGACTAAATCAACTGGATTTCTTGTGGAAAAGCTCTTCATGCTTCTGAACCCAAAAAGGCAGAACCCACAAAGATTGATGGGTCCATTGTACAGGCTATTGATGTAAACTATATCTTTTAGAGATTTATTTTCAAGCACCTTATTTAGACGAAATTTGGAGAAATTGTTAAACTCACAATGCCTTGATTCTGCCTTGACGTTTCAGTTTATTTTGTTATTATTAATTTATGTTTTTGTGTTGCAATGAAGAGTAAGACCAATACTAGTAAAGAATAGTTTTTAGTTACAATGACAGCGAGCAGTCTTGCAACTGAGATCAGGATTATAAATCACAAGATGTCTTCCCTCATACTTTATAGCATCTTTCACAACTCACTGATGCCAGTGAAGAAACACAATTTAAGAACCATAGGAAACAGTGATGTTAGGTTTATGTACATTCAATGAAAATGTTTCATAAACTGAAGTTAAACCAGATTCTGTTTCAATAGGTTGCTTATGCAGCTTTTGTAGATTCACATTTGAAAGGCATCATTTTTATCATTGTGTTATTTTGTTTTAATGTTAGTGAGACATAATCATGTATTAATTCTTTTAAAATCCCTCTAGATATTATAATTAAACCAAATACTAGTCCATGCATCTTGGTCATGTGGTAAAGAAGAGTCTAATAATTCTGTGCAGTCCTGTCTGTCTGAAATCTATACACACAAGTATAAACTGTGCAATATAAGTTAAGAAAATTCTGATTTCTATTAATGGGCTGAGTGATTCGTAATGGCTCCATCTATGTCAGACATCTCCAAGCATGATAGTAGATCTATAGAACAAAACAGATGGTGTGGATGTCTACATCTGGGGAGGGGAGATATTTCATAGGAATTCTTGGCAGTTCCAGTGAACTGTATGCCTATTAGCAGCCAGACTGCATTGGGTTTGCTCCTGGAACTTTGCTTCTGGTTTATTTTTCATTTGAAAGGCATCCAGCTCATAAGCTCCAAGACCACTCAGTGATATGACTCAAATCTCAGCAAATGGAAACAAAGTAGGCATTTATATGAAAAATTGCACTCATGATATAAATCAGAATTTTAATGTAAATTCACCCATTTACCATATTTTAGAGATTGTGAATTTAATGAGAAATAAGCACAAAACTAGTAAAATAGTAGGAAAACCATATATCACGCTCAGTACATGTTAATATTTCTGGATTGTTGCTTCCTTCCTGTCTAATTTTTTTTTTAATAAGCTGATTACAGATGATATCAAGTGGTTGTCTTTCAGTTTATTGTGTTCTTGGAGGAATGAAAGCCCTTGACTGCAGGTATGTGCGAAGAATACATGAGCAGATGAATTATTTATCAAGAACTTTATCAGGGTACCTCAGTTTCATAGGCTTGAACTGTGTAAAAAATTCCTAAGGACACATAGTACAGTACAGATGCAGCAGTGCTGCAGGAAAGCAGGTGAAGCTGTCTCCATCATTATTGACTGTGAATCACATTATCTCCCATCCTAGCTTGTCATCTGAGACTTATTGGTCCCTCTTCCCCTGTACAGGTTGGATGTGCAAAACATTTTATGACAGAGCAGTAAGAGCCACACTTACAAAAGCTTGTAGAAAGTTTGGCACAGAGATGTGTGAGCATGAAGCTGAAGTCAGCAGCTCTCCCTCCTGGATAACTCCTGTCTGCCTTGGAATGGCAGCACTGGCAGGGGCCGTGTCCACCACCCCGACGTTTGGCAGTCACAGGCAGCTCAGTGAGTGCAGATAGTGGATGTGAGACATACCCTGCACTGGATGCAACCCAGCCACCAGCTGACATTAATTGTGGAAAGCCTCTGGCCTAAAAAGCTACCAGCATGATTGGAATTGTGGCATCCTCAGCCCAACAGAGGCGACAGCCTAAACAGCTGACTGAAAATGATCGTCGATGTGCAGCATTCTGACCTCAGGAGCAGGGCAGCCAAAGAAAGGCAATCTAGGGATGCTTCAGTTCAGAGTCTGAGCAAGAACAGGCAGGACAAAGACAATGTGGAAATGCAGCTACTCTGATGTCACAGAAATATTGTTTGGGAAAAATAAAGATGATTCATATTTTCTAATTTGGTGATCCTGAGCCACTCTGCATCCGTGCTCTCCAATACTTGTTCCAGGTACCCAGGAAAAACAAAGGTATCACAAAAGCTTACTAAAACTCTTTCTGCAAAGGTGGACTAGCTACTTTGGTGGGAATCTTGTTTCAATCATATGACTGGCAATTTCTAAGGGTTATTCAATCTTTTTTAAACAGCAAAGTAAATATTTATTGAAGGCTTCTTGTAATTCTTCGGTGCCCAGTGCTGGTTCTATCCAAAGTACTGTAACACATGTAGAGCTCCTTTGCTTCAGAAAGTTTTTGTTCTTTATTTGCCTGGAATTCTGTGCACAGATTTATATTTGCAAACAGGTACTGCCTCTATTTTCCTAAAACCAAATTCCTTCTTACCTGAGTGAGCCTGTAGTTAATCCTGCCAGAAAAGCCTTCAAATAGGGTACATTCGTGTAGTGCAGCATGAGACCTGCCCTGTTGTTTCTTCATTCTTCTTTAAACAGCTGTGACTTGGGTAACAATAATAAAAAGAATCCATTACTTTTCCATCCTAATAGTTCCTTCAGGTTTGATATATTACAATGAATTAATCATACAGGATTTTGCTAACATATTTTATTATGTTGATTGAAAGGATTCACTTGAGATGACAGCTAACATGGCTCAATAGCCAAAAGCTTTTTAGCACAACTATAAGTCTATTCACTGTAGCTGCCATTCTTGAACAACCTAAAGGAAGTGGCTAAAGTGAATAATACATCACTGGTGATGTGTTTCACTCTATAACTATGTAATATGGCAATTAAGCAAACACAGATTCAGAAAAAATTTCTTTAATTTAAGACTTAACCTCTCCAAACCTATCTGCCAGATTAAAAACTAGTATATGTTAGTTAACTTCTTATAGACATAATTCATTTAAATGCTTCGTATGAAGTAACCCTTTGTTCTTCTTGGCTAGTGCAGTGCTCTGCAGCTTGGGGTCTGAATATTAAATTCAGCTTTATGTACCATACTTCATAAAAATGGAGACCAATTATAGCTTGTCAGAGGATTACAAGAAGAAGTTTCAGATGTTTATGAAACATGACCTTGGAGAACATATTAACAAACTGGATTTCTCAACCTAAGGAGGAAAACACTGAGTGTGACAAGATAACAGTCTCCAGATACATAAAAATCTGCTGCAAAGAGGCAGGGAACAAGCTGTTGTCCATGTTTGTGATGGATAGAAAAAGAAATAAGAATTTTAAATTGCATGAAAGATGATTCAAGTTACATATTAGGAAGAATTTTTGAACAGTGAGGATAGTGAGGGAAATGTTAGATTAGATTGCCTGGGGAGGAATGCCCATCACTGAAAGCCTTTAAGAAACTGTTAGACAAATATCTGCCAGGAGTGACATGGATAGAATTGATCCTGCTTTGACATAGACAGAGATCTGTGTTAAGCTTTAAAAATTTCATGTGTTATTAGTCATTTCAGCTGTATATACTCTGCAGCGTGTTTGCAGCATTTGAGAATATACATTTCAGTATGTTAAAAACATGTTGAGTTCAAAATCTCATTCCTAAATGATTATGTAGCAGAATTAAGGCCAGCTGTTTAACCCTTATTTATGTCCCCAGTATGTTTGCACTATGATACAGTCTTTAATTACCCTGTCACACAGTGGTTTATTTCCACAGGCCTCTCTTTCATCAGTCTATTGGATAAATGCTTAGGGAAAGCACATTATTTTTACATATTGTCTACTGTTCAGTGGATATTTTCATATTTTATTACTGCACACTGTCCAGACTTGCTCTGAAAACAATATTGCTGTATTTTTAGGAAGATTTATATGGCTGTCTTCAGTGCAATGTTTGAGTAATACTTTAAGTTACCCTCCCAGCATTGCTCTGACAACTGTACAGTCAGTTGGGTGCTCAGTCTGACACTGATTTTTCAGTGCAATCAGTGCTATTAAGTAGCACTGCAGATGTTCAGAGTAGAATTATAATTCAAATTGTTTAAGGTTCAGAATCTTTAATCCACCAGTGCCTAATCTCTCAATAGTGATACCACTGATTGCTCTTGGTAACAATTACTGTATATGTACTCTTCCTAATGGTGGGCTACAGAAATCAGGTTATTAATAGCAAACAAACTACAGCATACAATATAATTTTTCCAATAAGCAGGATTCCTCAGCAAAGGTAGAACTTTTGTATTTACAAAATTTGCACAAAATTAATGATTTCTAGCAATACAAGATGCACATTCTTTATGTGTATCAGCATTAGTGTGAGATGATTCATTTGGTTATTTAGGTTTCACCTGCACTTTTTACAGCAGACTGTGGGAATCCTGGACTACAATCCCAATTTAACAAGAAAGTATATTCCATTGGGTGCAGGCAAGAGACAGCCTGCCAACCTTGTTCCAACTTCAACATCATCTTCTGCTAGGATCTCTTATGACAACAGTGGATCTTTTAAAAAAAACAGGAATCAATAAATGGGGCTGAGCTCCACTGGTGGCAGGAAGGAAACAGAAGGAGTGGCAGGATACATACAGCCACTGATCTTTCACTTACAGGGCCTCCTGGTCCTCTGCTGTTTCCCTAAAGCCATCTAGTAAAGCTTTAAAACATAAATATTTGAAGTTGTTTTAGGAAACATGGACACTTTATCTGCAGGCAGCAGCATGAGTCTCATTCTTGTTGCAGTTTTTACAAAGCTGGGTATAGTCTTCATTTTTACATGAGGGAACTGTTATTGACTTGAAGTGTCATTCATTTAGCCTTAAATACATACCATAATACTCCTGTAGAGGCAGGCAGAAGAAAGGGACTTCAATTAGCTTCAGTGGGTTCAGGTCTTGTGTATCTGAAGTCATGATCCTGAAAAATGTGATCCATGTAGTAAACATGTTAAAAATTCAGCTGGGTTGTTCAAAGGTCTTCTGTGGTTGCCTGCACACTCATTGCCTGTTCAGAGCACATCCTTCTATGACTTTCCTTGCCTAGAATTGTTTTATTTATATAAGGTACTCTGTGCATTTGCATTACCCTTTTTTTAACATATATTAGTTAATTTTATGTGTTCTAGACCTGCACATGCAAGCCTGATTTTTATATTTAATGATCTTCCATGAAACAAATGTTTAAACCTTTAGCCTAATAGATTCACTTGATTTATTAAATGATGTACGTGCTGACTGCAATATGGAAAAAAATATGTATGTAGTCAAACGCTGTGGGTTTGCAATACTAAAATTGCAACCAATTTCCTTGTATGTAATTTAAAGAAAATGTAGCAAATAAAAATGAATAATAGGCCAATTTCAGGGTGTTTTATAGCTGTAAACATATGACGTACAGGTAATCTGATGTGTCATTAATTCAGTATTTATGAATGTGAAAATCATGCTTTTGAATTTATGTGTATATATAGGATATATTTTTGTTTGCTCTGAGTCATATATGTAGTACTTTTCCATGTCCAGACAGCAGGAGGTCTTCTACTTTTTCTGACCCAGGAAAAAATAATTAGTTTGAAAATATGTTCCTCAAAAAGACCTCGATTTAGGATTAAACCTTCTTACTTGATGCAATCTTTTCTTGCTCAGAGTTTGCCTGTCCACTCAGCCTGTGGAGGAAATATTAATACAGGAGCTGAGGCAGTTTTCCAGCATTCCCAACAGATGAACATGACCTACCACTAGTTATGAAGTGTTCAAGAGGTCAAGGAATCTGTACCTTGGGACACAGATGGATGGTTTTCTTTGCCTCTTTCTACCTTTTGATATGTTATATATTTCTTCCTTTTCATCTAGCACATACTGTAGACATTCCAAAGAAGTGTGGCACAGCTTAGCTAGATTATGATGAAATTCAGGAGAACAACTTTCATAAGTATTAGCAGAGTAATGAGCTGGTTTTCTGCTGTTTATTCACAATCTCATTTTATAGGTTTGTTTTGTTTTCTGTTTGAGCAGCTGTGAAGAGGAGAATCATTCTGATGGAAATATTTTTGAGTTCTCAGATGCTAGCAAGTAACCAATCATTTTTCATATCAAGTGGATAAAATCTGTAACCTGTTAGTTGCTGTAGGAATTTAGGAATTTTTAGTTGACAACAGATATCACAAAAGAAAATTAGAAAAAAAAAGCCATAAAAGCAGTATTTTGGAAGTGGCTTCCTTCATGCTGAGGGACCACTTAATTCATTCAAGTGTATATTCATTAGAAATACCATAGGTTGGAGAAAGAATAGGAGAAAATAAAAAGAGATAAAATGATCAATATCAGCATTTGGATAGCAAACCTTTAAGTGGAAAATGAAATGAAGTTGCCAGTCTACAAACTCTAAAGAGAAAGATGTAAGCAATTAGAAACCAGTGAATAATACAATATAAAAGTAAGACAGAAAATGTGGGTCATGGGAATCATTAGGAAAAAAATCTAAAAAGAAAAAGAGAGTTCTCTTGATTTCTTGTATTTGTTATTCTACTCATGTTCTGTTATCTCATAAAATGGTTGAAAAACCTTTCTGTTTTTAGAATGCAAGTGAAGTGTGATGGAGATAGAAAACCAGAAACACATGACATGCATTAACCATCATAAAACAAGCAGTCTTATTTTCATCAAAAAGTAACAAATCACGACTCCCAATACATATCATATGTACCTCATCCTCCCACTATTTTCTTATTTTTAGATATAGTCAGTGATAAAAAGATGTCCAGATGTAATGCCAGACTTCACAGAAACATCTTTAATATTTGAGTTGGAGTGTTCTTTGGTTGAAAGAACTGAAGCAAAGTAAGATCCTTGCAAATATTTTGCATTAGATTCTGAAAACTTTCTTTTACTCTTCTAAGTCTGGTCCCACAGAAATAAATAATAAACCTTTACAATTTCTTCAAAAACTTAGTTAAACTCTCATGAGGGCTGGGCTGCCAAAAATTCCACTTTTTATTAATTAGAAAAACAGAATGGAATGTATGCTCTGTAAACCTGTGCAGGTCAACCTGTGTTATTAATAATCCATGAGTAGTGCCACATTTTCAACCAAGATCTATGAATAATCAGATACCACAATTAAAAATGGATGTAGCTTAAGAAATATCATCTCTGATATCATGGCAATAGAGGAGGCTTTCATCCTAACAGTACCAAGCCTTCCTACTTCCAATTTTGTTTATGGCCATGTGTTCTGAGAGACCCTTAAGGCAAGGTGAGGAAGTCATTGCCATGTTGCAGATTCCAAGGCTGCTGTTTTCTAGCTTGCCTTTTACTTTAGAGGCATATGGCTTCTGGTTTTGACAGGGTTTTCTGTAGTGATTTCCATTTCCTTATACTTAATACCTTCTCCTTTCTGAAGTTTAATGTCATGTTATTGCACAGTCCCTCCCACAAGGATCTGAATGTAATTGTGTTTTGGGCACTATTATTTAGTGGCTCAGTTATGGTTCTTGAAATAACTCTCTGTGTGTTACTTAGGGCCATAACCTCTCCCCTTGTGGGCTCTAGAACAAGCTGTTCCAAGAAACAATTGCTTAAAATGTCAAGAAATTGCTTCCTAAACCTTGTCCCTATATGACATATGACCAGTTTATTTGCTGACAGTTGAAGTCCCCCATTACTACTGTTTTATTAGATTTAGTTGCCTGCATGTTCTTAGCATTGCACACACGGTGTGGTTTTCCTTATCTGGAAGTGAGTAGTTACAGTATATGTGCTGTCTCTGCACAGAGAGCAGCACGAAATTATTCATCATTTAATTCTATACATGTCTTTTTTAAGGATGAAACAGAGCACGAGCTGAGTCTAGCTTTTTTTGCAGACATTCTGAACAAATGTGTACTTTAATTTCTATGGGTATACAAACCAAATTATAAAACATACTTGTGTGTCAATGACTAATTTTAGGTGATTTTAATGCATTAATTATAGTTTAAGCCTTTCATTTTCCTGGGGCTAATCTACTCCTTTGAGCCTTGCCAAACTAAAGATAGAGACTAAATCTGATATTACAGATTTATAAATGCCAATATGAGTTCTTTCCAAAGAAAACACATTTCTGTTCCTTCAATTTTCTGCTCCTGCAACTTGAATAAAGAAGAACAGGGCTATTATGTCCATATTAGAGTTATTAAGATTGAAGTTTCACAGTCACAGAATTACAGTTCCCTTTCACCACATTAAAATTACAGTTTAGGTCCCAGCTTAATTGTTTAGCTCATTGAAATGTCTCACTAGGTTAACTAGTCATAGTACAAGCCAAGGGCAGATTTGGGAAGGCTACCAAGTTGTTAAATTGCCTCACTGCAAAACGTTTGGCTCCCTAAGAGGCAGATTTCTGCTGCCATGGTCCGAGAGTTCTGCCCATGTTCCTTGGAGCTCCTGGGCAGCTTGGCTGTGACAGAGCTGCCCACCAGAGCAACCTGCAGCCATCACCTCAGCTATTTACATGACTGAACCTTTTTCTCTGCTTCTAACCTCATATCCTAGTGCCCCTTTCCACACAGAGCAGCTGCCCTCTGGTTCCTTCAGCACATCTCTGGTGTGGGTCCCCCTTCTCAGGGGCTAAAACTTCAATTCTGTAGCTCCATGTTCTACTTAAACCCTCTCTTTAACAACAGCAGCGTTGATTTCTCTGAATGAATCATACAGTCAGCTACTCTGACATTATCAAAATACTTGTTAAACAGGGGACTTAAAGGATCTGTGGAAATTTATAACAGGTTCTTTTAAAACAAAACCCTCAAACCATTTTTTTTTGTGCAAAAGTTCTGCCAAGAATGAGGGCATAACTCCCTACAGGAAATATTCTCAGTCTCTACTCATATTAACTGCTTGATTTAGAGTAGTTAATTCTCAGAAAAACAGTGGGATGTATCCATTGTATACAGTGGAATGTATCTTCGAATATAAGAGGAAAAATTAGTTTTCTTTTGTTTGAAGTAAAAATGTATATTACATGGATTAAAAAAATAGCAGCTAATAGGCTTTTGTAATAATTAAAAACTATTTATTTCCCTTAGTACAATGAAAAGAAAAATTAGTCTTACTTTTTTATTACTAGAACTCAGAAAATCCATATTTTTCAAGTATAAAACAAATGTTACATTAATAAGCATAGAAATAATCCAAGGAATCTAATGTCAATCTTTTCAGTACCTTATAATTCATCAAAAGGAAATACCTGGCTTCTTGAAATATGAAAAAACTACTTGTGGTTTTCCCTTATACTAATTTTCCATATTCTGAGATTGCATACTTCATTTCTTATATATTTATGACATCCTCTCTGTAACCAGTCGTGTTTTCTCTGGCTTGCTCCTGCACCAAAGGATTATTTAGTTTGTATTTTACTCAGTGGACCACGAATCCTAATTGTCACATGCCATGCAATTGAGTTTCCATTCATAAAACAAGGTGTTTTCAATATACACCAATAATTAGCCTACATACTGCTATTTAAGAATCACATTTTAAAGTTCTTTGCCTTAGCTCCAAAAAAAATGTGTGTTCTACCCTGTGCTGGTGTAATTGCACTGATAGGAGCAAGCAACATCCTTGCTCTGTCACGGGAAGAGCAGGGAAGAGGCAGCTCTGTCTGTGCCTGTGCCTGAGTACCAAAATGAAGGGGTTATTTTTGAGGCAAGACACAGAGTTGAGATGTGGTGCTCTCCACAGATGATGATCCCACAAAAAGAATAAAGTGCCATGTATTTAAGTTATGGCTGACTCAACTGAGCCATTCCTTGTTGGAGCTCAAATTAATGAGTCCCCGTAGCCTGGTGTGATTCAGTGTAAGAATAAAGGAAGTCAGGGTCTCTCAAGGGGAGTGAAGCAGGGGGAAACTCAGGTTTACAGGAAACTTTTCTGAAGACCTGCACCGTATGCACCATGGAAAGAATGGTCACACCAGATTTATTGTGATGTAATCTGGCTATTTTAAGGTCATTGAGGCTAAACCTGCTACTCTGAGGGATTACTTTTGTTCCAGAGAATGTCTTAACTTCATTAAACTGTAAATGCTGAATTATTTCTCTTGTTCTTTTTCTCCTTGTGTTTAGTACTATTCAATAATCTCCCGGGGTTCAGAACAAACTTCTCTTTAACACTTGTACTGAAGTGAAGGCTCTTGAGTACTGTTGACCTACAAGGAACAGCAATCATCAGTCTCTGAAGGTTTTCTTGGAGATTCAGGGATATATGCAAAGCAAACTCTAACAACCAGAGATGCAACAGTTTCACTAAATTTAAAATTAGAATTATCTTTAAAAGCTTAGATTGGACTGAGTTTACACAATTTAGATGCAAGGGCACATCTGGATCTCCTGGGAGGTACTGATGTCTGTGAGCACTATGAACACAAGCTGCTGTGTCCTAAGAACAGGTGCCAACATCTCTCTTAATTATTGACTCATGTGCCTACAGTTTTATAGCACTACATGACATTGGAACAACATTTTAGGAGGAGGATTTTGAGAGGGTTTTAAGAAAAATGTAAAAAATTACTTTGCTATATACAGAAGCATTCTACATCACTGCTGAAGTGCTAGGAGATGGAGGAA
This sequence comes from Notiomystis cincta, assembly GCA_013398075.1. Classification (NCBI taxonomy): domain Eukaryota; kingdom Metazoa; phylum Chordata; class Aves; order Passeriformes; family Notiomystidae; genus Notiomystis; species Notiomystis cincta. The sequence continues at coordinate 131,328 of VZRX01011522.1, read as the reverse complement.
AGTGGGAAGCAAAGTCAGAGTTCACCACCTTCTCTGTGCTCTCAGTAAATCTGCCTTTAGACTAAGTCAGATTTTTGAGTTGTTTATCTATGACCACACAACAGTTTATCCCGACTGAATATCCAACATTAGATTACAGTGTGTAATCAAAACCTGTCTGCCTCCCTCTCACACACACACAAACACACAAAACAACTCTAAACTTTTTCTTCAGGAAAAGGGAGTTCTCAGGTAAACTCATGATTGTCAGGCATAAAACATGCAGAGCAGTCAAAACAAATAACCACTTTAAATAACACATTCCTTCTGATGAAATAAAGGAAATAAGTAAAATTAAACGTGTTTTAAATTTGTACAGAATTTGGTGTCAAAGAAAAAGAAACAGAAGTTCTTCATGTTTTTTTTTCCCAGCAGTTTTCTGTATTTTGGCAGGATAAATTTCAGAAATTGGCCTGGAAGAATACCTCAGAAAAGGTCCATAAATCTTTGTTATAATAATAATGATAATGATAATAGTTAAGTCTCTTTGTTTGTTTGATAAGTTTACTCAAAATATGCTCCCAGAGAACTGGTGTTGGCTGTGTTTACTCCTTTTGTGTTTACTTTTTGCACATGTGTTGGATTATTATTGTCATGGGAATGTTTGGTGAAATGCTCATTTTAAAGAGGATATTAGAGGACACTAATTTTATAAATTGCTCAGCATTTTGGTTTGTTCAATTTTGGTTTGGCTTTTGGGATATTTATTTGTTGATTTTTTTTTTTTAATTTTGCTTCAGCCGCTCATAAACAGAAATCCTTACTAAGCAAGATCTTCAAGGGCATTTCAAAGTTACAGCCTGGACAGGGAGACATAACCTTGGGGAGCAAGCCTATAGACTGCTCTGGAAAATACATAGAATTGTTCCTTTCTCACCCCAAAACCTGGGAAATAAAACCAACCAACCAACCAAAAACCTGAAGAGCTAAGCAACTTAAAATTTTCAAAGAAAAGAAAAAGAGAGGAAAAGAAAAGAAAAAAAGATATGGAAGTTGCTTTCCATTTATAGATTGTGATTATTTTTTAATGATGTTTATTGAAATGTGTTTATTAAAAAAAAATAAAAGAAGCAAAGCTTAAAAGACTAAATAAAATAACCTGCCCAAAAATATGAGCAAGAACATTTATCAGAAAACAGATGGTCTCTTATACACAGAATTAAACATCTCTAAAAAACATACCAATCCATTTATCTTGATGAATTTATCCTCTAACAGATATCTCAAATAGCAGCAGCAATTTACCTGCAGATCTGGAAAACATATTTCCATGAGGATACATGACACAGAAATCAGTTCTGGATTTCAGTTTTCTCATGTTGAACAGGAATATTATGGTAAGCTTTCCCTTCCCCTGATCTAATCTTCGGTCAGAAAAACTTTCTCTCCTAGTCCTGAGGCTAAAGGGCACCAAATTTAATTCCAGAGTACAATTTAAGCAACTGTACAACTCTTTTAAGTACTACCTATTTGCATTATCTTCCACTGAGTCATCTGGAAACATGACCTGGGTCCTGCACATGCCTTCTGTTACAAGAAATCTCTAAGAAATCGAATTATCAGGCTTTCCACCTCCTTTTCTATCACTGAAGAAGTTTAATAACAAAGTTTTAGTAATGGTCGGTAATGATAAAAAAATTATTATGAGCAGACTGAAAAGTAATTGTTTACCATATGCACATACAGAAACTCCTGTGCTATCACCACTGAGAAATGATTCATCAGGGCAGCCTTTCCAAAGATTTCTCAAAGACATAGATAACTCCTCTTGACCAGAAAATCTTGAAAAATGGCAGAGTTCACTATAGAAACTGACAATTTTAACATATTCTTCCAAATAATTCACTCCAGCACTGTAAACTATAAACATTAATGCCATTAACCATCTCTGACTTGGTTTTTGTGGCATTTACAACTGCTTTTAGATTAGAAAACTTGTGGAGACTTTCTATAGGAACTTGTATCACCACTGAGCATACCTGAGAGATTGACAATATCCTTGTAGCACTGAAAGGCTCCCTTAAATAGATACATATCAACCTCTAGTTTCATACTTAGTCCTCTGAAGTCAGCAGGAAATTATCATGGAAATATGGCTAGAAAGCCTTGAGGCAATAGGGAAAAATATTTCCTGAGGTGTCACAGAACCAGTGTGTGTTGCATACTGGATTTACAGCATTCACAGCCTACTGGGTCCAGTGTTGGTTTCTCAGGATCTCCTGGTCAATGCACAGAGTCCTTTCCATAGGAAGAGCCCACAGCACAATGCCAACAGCACAGAGGAAAGGTTACCTTGTTAAGCATTTACACCAGCTAATGAATTGAGGTGGTGAAAACTTGGTCTCACATTTTAAAGATATGATAATTCAGGTTTCTCACAGGATAATCTGCTGCTGTTGTCAGAATCAGGGATGTTACTTCCCTGTCATCAGATTACTGATATGGGAAGACTCACTTTTCCCCAGGCACTTAGAAAATGGGAAGAACTGTGAGAGCTCGAATGTAGGTGGGAACTCTGGGGATTTGTAGTGCATTATTATAAATTGCTTTGCTATTTATGTAGATTTAAATAATAAAATATACCCATAAGCCTTCTTATCAGCCACATTAAATATGTTTTCAAAGAAAGGACTAAGCCAGCCTGCATTTAAAATCCCTCTCTACCTTTGCACCCTCCCAGGGCTGTGGGATTTGCATGTCCCCACACATTCCTGGTAAGCCCTGCGTGTGCACAGGGACACAAAAAAGGCTATTTTGAGCCAGTCTGTTACAGGAGCTTGAGACATTCCTCTGGACAGGGCAAGACTTGTCAGCTCTCTCTGCTTTATTATGAGCAGTTAATCTTGAATGCCTTTCCTCACTACCACGAGGCAGAGTGGCGTGGGAGAAGAGGCAGCACATCAGGCAGAGGGCCCCAGGATATTAATGATTTTTCAAGATGCTAACACCTTCAATTCTAGCCTAAGACCAGTGAGCAAGTCATGCAGATCCTTCTTAGATAATATATTGGCTGTGTGAGAGGAACATATGTAGAAAGGAGAGGCACTTTTGGTACATACTGACTAATCTTTAATTGCCTTTGATAAGGTATTGTATTTAAGTTAATGACCTAATGAAATGTGACTGAAATGAAGTGTTTTCTCAGGAACCCTATAGTTGTATGTGCATTTCATATCTGTGAGACTGTCCAGAGGATGCACCCTCATTGCTTGTCCATGGCTAGGTAGAAGAGCTGAAAAAAATGGTTTCTGATACAGTACACAGTGTCTCTGTGAATGAATGCTATAATAAATTCCAGAAGATTTCTACTGTCTTCTGCAGTTAAGTTGAAACATCATGTCAGACAGGCGAGAAAGAACAGAAAGAAAGGGACCTTAAAGACAATGACGAAATGCCTGGGGATCTGCATTGAAACAGTTCAATAAAAAATGTCTTTATCTTTTTTTTTTTTTTAAGAAAATATGGCTGGGATAACATAAATACTGAATAACGTTGTCTGTTTTCTTACCAAAGCAAGTTATTTTCTTCAAAAATTTAATTTATGCTCCTCTAAACCACTCCTCCCTTTCTGAGCTGTTCCTCACATTTACCTGGGATGTGGCCTGGCAGTTTATTTCACAGCATTTCTCTTAAGCAGACCAGACATAAGAAAGAAACCACTCTATCTCTCATGTGTAAAATTTTGGTTTGGAAATAAGCCTCAAGAAGTTTTTAAAAGGTCAATTAATCAATCAGGGAAAAGTAAAAATGTTATTTGACTCAGAAGCCTGGCCACCCTACTCAGATAATGAATGATGAACACTGAGCCTTTGAGTGAATCCTTACAATCAACAGCCCATGACTAATCAATAGGCTGACATTTTCACACAGTTGCAGAAGGTGATCAAATTTCATAAATATCAGATTGTTGTTGGAAAAAAACATGCACAGAAGTAAAAAAAAATTAAAACAAGCTGAAATTTTACCCATGACCTGCCGAGTGATGGTTGTGGGTCCAGGGGTGCTGCTCCTGTGTGCAGGAAGAAGATGCAGCCCTGCCCTGCCCAGGGGTGTGCAGCTGGGAAGGTGGAAAGGTGGCACTGACAGCCCTGCCACACCACTGCCCAGGGGGAGCTGTGTATTCCCCACACACCTAAATGTCACCACATCACACAAGTGGGGACTTGCTTGGTGCCTCAGAAGGCCAATCTGCTTAATCTGCCTGGAGAGGTCATTTCTGAGTCACTGCTGAGCAAAGTTACAAAGGACAGCAGGGTAAATAATTAAGAGAGAGTTAACAGGGACCAGGATTGCTTGATGACCTGGGCTATGTAGATAAACTGTATATTAAAGTCATGGAAAAGCTATTCAGCAAGAACAAAGGATGAAAAACACAGTGTGTGCTGGAAAGCATATGCCCTAAAAAGAATTAACATGAAATTCAAAAGCAATGCTGTGGCAAAAGCAGTCCCCATTGCCCATGATTAAGCAGGAGCATGAAAGCAGGAAGGTGGTTTTCATCCATGTAGCCAGTCTGACACAGGAAGGCATGCAAGCTTAACTCCATGACAGGATGTTTAAAATCTGGAGAACATGAAGAACAAAAAAGTCACAGAAATTATTCAAATCTTTGAGTAAATGCCAGGTCTGTTTAGTTTATCAAAAACAAGTTTGAAGTCTGATTTGATTGCAGTGTACATGTATGTACTTTCCAGAGTGAAATAAGCTCTTTTGAGTTAGAAGAGTAAAGACAGAACTAGTGGAGGAAATCTGATGCCATAATAATTCAGATTAGCAATTGCAGATATTTTATTCTTTGATTTCTTCTTTTTTTTTCCTTATAACTGGTTGTCAATTATCCACTGGAAATGGATTACAAAAGGAGGAGTTTATCGTCCAGTTTCTGTTTTGTCTGGAGATTTAACAACACAAAATTGGTTTTTAGAATCAGAGTGTGGGGTACCAAATGTTAACTAGACAATCTTGCTGGTTACTTCTGACTTTGACATGTGTTGGTGCAAATACTGAGTTTTACCCCTGAGGCCTCTTGCCACATTCCTGGTTTTGTCATAATTTGAAAATCCAGGTAGCAATTAGTGAGTCAGCCATATCTGTGCCCTTAAGAGAAGAATCCACTTTGAGAGCAGCTGTGTCCTGATGTGCTGTTACATCTGCAGATTACTGCAGACACTTCTCTTTGCTTCACCATCCTGGCCAGGCTTCAGCCTACAGTGGTTTCACACAGGGATCTCCCTTCACCTTCTCATTTAATGCATGGCACCAGCTTCAAACTTAAAATCAGGTGGCAGTGTTGACATGAGTCCATCTGAGCTGTACCACATCATTAAATTTGAGGTGTGAAAAACCTTTTCACTCTAAAAAAATCAATTAAAATTGCAAATCTTTCTACAGCCTCCAGAAATCACCAGCCAGTGAGGCTGCTGCAGCCTGTCCAAGCTAAAAAAAGGGAAAAGAATGTGAAGGTGTCTGGGTAACATCTCCTTTGTTTGGTTTAATATGCTTTTTAACTGAGCCCAAAGATGATCACAATAAGCAAGATTTTTGAAGGTGTTTCTAGTACTGGGAGTAACTGAACAAAAGGTTTGTGGCTCCAGGTTTGGAATGATGCCCTCCCAGGGGAAATGTCAATGAAATCAGGCCATTCCAGCCCCAGCATGCATTGTTTTCTTTGGTTTGGTTTGGTTGTTTTACAAACCAGGGCTGGAACCTTCTGAAAACATCCTCAGCCAATATAAAGAAAGAAATTACTGATGATTAACTACACAAGTTCTTTTATTTCCCCTCTGACTTGGTTTGGGTACCTTGAAGGTGGTTAATTTGGTCTAAATTAAATTGATCTTGTTCTGAACAATGACCAAAATATATTACTTAGAAATCAAATATTTTGCATAAATATTACTGCTGTTATTGTAGAGAAGAAAAAAAAATAATTTAAAAGTAAAGTTTATTATTTGAAGAGGAGAGGTAAGCTTTAGGCAAATATAAATCTGAGCATTTTAATCCAAAATCATTATGGATTTGGATATTTTTTTTGGAATCTTTTTATTAGCATTTCACTTGGTTTCTAGGCAATCCAGAAGGATTCGAATTTTTTTAATTTTTTTTCTCTTGAAGTAATTTTTGAGTATGCAGAATACTTAATATTGTACTCATTGTCCAATTTTTCAACAATATATTATTTGTGGAAAAAAAGTTGTATATGCGGGAAACAAAAATGTATTTTAAAAGCAAAACAGGGTGCAGTCATGCATTTTCATAACTGTAGGAGAAACCTTCAGTTTCAATTTCTATTTGCCATTTCTTTCACTGTAAATCTTGTCACTCCAGTGCAGTATCTCTAGTGTTTAATTTGTCTCCAAACGCATTAATATCTTTTTCTGTTGTGGCTTTCCTTCAGTCATTCATATCCACCAGCTATGGGGTATGTGTTCTCAGAAATCCTAGGGCCTGGAATTTTGCTGTGCCTTACATGTAGAAAATAATAAAATATTAGTTTCATGAGGAATAGTTTGCAATTTCCTAACTGTATCTGCATCATTATGATTAAATAAAGATACAAAAACTCTGTTACTAGCATCAATTCAATGATCAGCCTGGTGATCTCCTGGAAAAAGCTAAATACTTGTATTTTTTCAGGGTATCTCATCTCATCTCATCTCATCTCATCTCATCTCATCTCATCTCATCTCATCTCATCTCATCTCATCTCATCTCATCTCATCTCATCTCATCTCATCTCAGTTTTATTGAAATATAATTATTGATTTAATATTTAACTTTTCTTTTGCAGTTTACAGTTGTATACTTTTGTCTTTGTAATCCCTGACTACCTTTTAGAGACCAATTTCAGTACTAGATTTTGTTTGGGAAATGTGTATAAAGAGCAGGTCGTTTCAAAAATATAATCTGAAGCTCACCTTATAATTCAGAAACACAATAAGGGTTAAGGATTAATTATTCTTAGAAATGAAACAAAAATTTGGTGTTAAGTAGCTATCCTGAGACGAGAGAAATACTCTAAAAAGATCAAACAAAAGGTGTGTACTAAAAAAATTAAAAAATAAAACCACACAAAACAAAAGAAAAAAAACCCAGAGTGACCTAGAGCTTTCAAGTAGAATAACTTTCTAAAATATTTTGTTCTCTGGGGTACCTTTATGAAGTATTGATACACAGCATTAAATGACTGGCTAGAACTGAGGGCTTCTTCCAGTAACAAACTGTAATTCTGCATTCCCAAAAGCTGCTGTTGAGAATACAGCATTATTTCCTTTTGACATTTCCTACTCTTTTCAGAATTATTTTTTGTTTTATATACATATAGGGAATTTCTCCCAAATCAGTAGCATCTCTGTATAAAATAAAAGAAGAAAAAATCCCAGAAGCTTCACCTTTGTCTGCTGGAAGGTCATACTCATTTTTCCCTTTGTAGCAGAAGAAAATGAAATCAACCTGGTAAATATCTATAGGCAGCCATCAGAAAGAAAAGTGGCTCCTCTGTTCTAAGAGGAAAGGGAAGTAAATTCAAGTCTGACAAAATTGTCACTAGCCAGAACCTGCCAGTCCTGCTTATTTTTAAATCAAACAGCCAGTGGTAATGAGGTGATGTGAGCCTCAGGAAACGAAATCAAACAGCAGAGGTTAGCTCTTAGGAAACATTCTCAGTTAGCCTGGTGGTCTATAAGGGTGCAGAAAAGCAGACCTTTGTGTTTTCAAGACCTTGAAAAGTTTATCTCTTACCATGAGTCAAAGCCTCTGTCAGCTCCCACTGAAGTCAGTGGAAGGATTCATGCTGTTTGCAGTGGGAAGCAGCCTGCCCGTGGGAAGTGCAAATATCTGGATGGGATTTTCAGAGGCAGTCACCAGGGACAGACCTGTTATCACATGCAAAAAAAATTATTTTGGGGTTTTTCTGATCTTTTTACTGAAGAAAGAAATGTTTTTAATGTCTGTAATTTTGTGCCTCCCTGTTTAGAAGCTGTGTTTTTCTTGAAATGTGGACACTCACATGTAGACTTTTTCTCCTATATGAGGATATACTGTAAATCCCATCAGAACCAGGTGATTTCCTTTTCTCATATAAAAGTGGTCTTTTGTTAAATGTTTGTGATATTAACGATATAAAATCTCTATCAAAAAGAGGTTTCCAGTAAAAAATCTCCATAAATGCTATAGTATATTTTTGAAATTTTCAAAAGAAGTTGTAGAACTAATAATAACATTTAAAAAATAACTTTGAAGTAAAAAAAATGTCCAGAGTCAGTCTGCTTCACCGCTGTAAATGAAAATAACTTGACAGTAAATCAGTACCTGCCTAAGTCTATTGCAGAAGCATGTTTCACAAATATTGCACACCTTTATTAACCAAGAGATGCCTGCTCCCCCACGCCCACCTGCAGCCCCTTTGCTCACACCGAGGGGATTTTCCTCCAGGGACCCCTCCCAGTGAGCACAGGCACACCTGGGGGTGTGTTCAGCTCATCTGCCATGCCTATGAGATCTATTTCAGAGCATGTTTGCTGTGATTACTCCACTGATTTGAACTGAATTGCACCAGACAGAGCAGCAAAAGCCTCCAAGGAATTGTCTAGACACCTGAAGCAGTAACTGGAAGGCAAGGGCACATGAGCTTTTATTTACTGAAACATACTGTTTAAAGACTTTTGAGAAAAGCAGTTTTAAAAACCCTGAGACACAGTTCCAGAAAGCAAGAAATCTTGGAGGCTTAATTCTGCTCCCACTTGCACACAGTGTGACTCTATATTAAATGGTGTTATTATTGTGAAAAAGAAAGGTTTGAGATCATAATCAAGGAAAAGTCATATGAGAACAAGAGGAGTATTTTCTTAAATTTCTAGATTAATATTAAGTTACACATGAATAATTTGAGAACTTCTGTCAAGATTTGAGATTGTTTAATAATTTGTTTATATTTTGCTTGTGCAATAAATTAGTTTGTAGTTAAATAAATATTGTTTCATAATCATTGAAATGTAGCCTATCTTTTCCTGAAGCACAATCATCTGATATAAATGAGAAAAGATCTTTAAAAATTGCAATAAAATCAGAGGAATTGCTTCAGAATGAGGACTTTTTACTCTTGGTGAAAGATTCTTTTTGAAATGATTGTGCTTTGGTATTTGTGCATAAGAAAACAAAATCTCATCAAAATCCTTGTGTTAAAAATCTCTGTATTAAAATCACAGCTATCACAAAAATAATCACAAAGGAGAGCTGAGAATTGTCTTCACACTGAGGGGTGAGTAAAGCAAAACAATAACTTTTCTTTTTTTTTACTTAACCAAAATCTCATCAAAAGGCTTTCAAGTGTTTAAATACATCCCAAAGAACTTGGTAACACAGAGACAGAGCAGGTTGCACTTCTTGCCTTCCACAGGATTTCTCTTCCTTGGCAGCACCCAAGACATGAAATACCAACCCTCAACCACTCATGTTGCCTCTAAATCATAGTTTAGATTTGGCCATATAATCAAATATAGCAGGTACAGTGAGAATGCCACTCCAAGCAAGAATGGCTGCTTACCCTGGGCTTTCATTTTAAAACTTGCATTCTGATCTTACACCAAATCCTTCAAAATGAGTAAACAGTTTAATCATTTCATTATTTTCTCACTGGAACTTGGTGGGTTATTATGATTTAAGTACTTTAGACTTAAACTTAGCTGCTCAAGTGTAATAGGATGCTCAACCGTGATTAGTAAGTAATAATGAAAATGCCATTTTTCAGTGAGCCCAGGAAAAAGACATGTATTAAAGAACATATAAAGCAGGAGAAAGTTAAAAGGAACAGACACATCAGACAAAATGAAACCTCTGCCACCACAGTTTAATATTCATACCCTGCCAAGGTGTCAGTAGCTGGAAGGAGAAAGACTGGTCATATTTCAGAATGTGTGTGAGGTTGTTCAGGTGAATAAGGCTTGATTCAAAATCTTCCAGATGACAATGACTTTTGCAGCCCCTGGAAATCACAACAGCTTTGTGGGAAATAATAAGGAGCTCAAGGAATACTGGAACTTGAGGAACTGATCCCAGTTTTATTTATATCAGTAATAAAATTTCCAGCTTCTTTTACTTACTCCTGTCTAACATTAATGGGGGCCAGCTCAAGAGTTGCTACTACCTAGAAGAGACTAAATAAGCCAAGCTGTAAAAAGTATGATAACACAGTAGAGAATTTCAGCAGATCCCTCAGATAATGAAGTCATAATCAATGTGCACAGCAAAGGAAGTTTCCTCCAACTGTGCAGCCTGACAATTTTTTTTGAGGATTTCAACCCACGTCCTGGCTAGACAATCTTAACGATGAATGAAAAATTTTACTTTTATGAAGAAGAACATAGGAAGTTCAAAGAAAAAATAGAATAAAGGGACACACACTAAGTAACACAGGTTAGAAATAATCTCTATGTAACCCATTGGACCTAATGAGGCAAGGAAGACCAGATTCAAAGAAAAAATCCTTTTTTTTTTTTTTCTAATTGATACTGGGAACTTAAAAGGAGAGTACCATTACCTTGGAATGATTCCATTTACCAGAGTAAGAAACAACTGAACTGCTCATACTTGCACACATATGCAGACCAAAATTTGCATGGGCATTGCTCTCACTCATGGGATTTTCACACCCAAGTTGGGTATCAAATCTCAAATGCCTGGAGGAAATTGAGTCCTTACAGATGCAATTGAAAGGAGGCAGTTAAATGAGGTGTCCAAGTCACTCAGGAAACAGTAAAGTCAGATGAAACAAAAGTTTGGGTAATGGAGGACAAAGTTTAAATGCATAAGTAGCTGATGTTATTGCTTCCAGAAGATGAATCAGACCAAGATGCCTCCCTTGCTTTGAAATCTGTGTTTGCAAACAGGCTCTCAGAGCTAGATATTCAAATCACATTAGCTGCTTAAGATATTGGACCTATAACTTTTTTCCTCTCACATGCAGAATTGTCCAGCATTTACCCCTAAGTTTCCCCACTTTCTGTTACCCATTTCACAAGTTGCACAAAATACTCTGAATTGGAAGGGAGCCTCAGGGATCATCAAGTCCAACTGGAATGGCCCATAGACAGATCAAACTCAGAACCTTGGGGTTATTAGCACAAGGCTGTAACCAGCTGAGCTAATTGCTGCTCCCCAGCTATGTCCTCATTCTTAGTCTGGGGACGTGTAATACATATGGGGTGTGCTGTTCAAAACCCTGCTTTGGAGGGGTGCATCCCCAGTTTTAATCTAACAATCTCAGCCCAGAAGGTTTACATGGATTTCCACTTGAACTGGGGGCCGAAGCAGCTTGCTAGTGGGAAGAAACATCAATTCTTTAAAACTATTTGTCTAAATCCTAACGATGTTTTCTGATTGGAATTATACAAAAGTTGCTTTGAATTTTTGTTTCATGATACTGTTCAAGACTCAATGGATTTTCTTGGTTTAAGGTCATGAGGAGAGGTCACCATCTGATATTTTCTCATCTGTGCTACTGAAGAATTTAACTTGTATTTGTATAGATCCTTATGGCCTTGATCCAGGGAACTTTTGTGCATAAGGAAGTATTTCACATTTAACCCACAAATATACAGAGCCTATTTATGTAATTCAGATTATTTCACCTCTCTGCTTTTAAAGTAATTTATTTTCTTTTACCAAGTGCACCTTAAAATTATTTAAACGTTTACATTTTAATGATTTCTCTTATCTGTGGTCTTTTCTGCAGCATTCATCAGCTACTTAAAGCCTCATTTTTCCCCACAGCACACTTGTAAGTTGCAGTAGAGTACTTATTATTCTGATTCTTTTTGTTATGAGCATAGTCTCAAATGAGGGTAAGGAGGGAGGAGGTGACCTTCCCAAGGTCATATGCAGAGGTTTATATCCACCAGCAAATAAAGCATCTAAAATTCCCAATCCACTGCTTTATCAGAACACTACCCCTCTATTCCTCAGAAAGTTCTTTGGCAATTTATTAAAACTGCTATCTTGGAGAAGACAATTTGTTTAACTCATAGCTCACTTTTTCACTCAAGGCTTTACTTATGTGTATTATATAATAACAACAATAATGATAATATTAATAATGTATGCTGTGTAGAGAACAAGCACACTAAGAGATCTGGTGCCAAGGCAATGCAAGGGTTAAAGTAGTTCTTCAAGAGCTCCACATAAAGAATCCAGTATTTTAACAGTCCCAACTAGGATTAGAAGTTAACACATCATTAAGATGAATGGGGGATACAGTTTGCACCTTTACTGTTACTTCTATGCTGTGCGGCTTGCAGGCTCCTTCCACTGCTCCTGGAGGACAGGCTTAAAGAATACAAGAGTGCATCATTAATTTATGCAGGAGAGTCTCTTTGTCAAAGAAATTACTAGTTACTGTATTTTTAATGAAGCTCTGGTTCTGCAGAAAACCTTTTGACAGTGTGAAGACCAAAATACCAAGGGATTCATGATATTTTTGTACGTACTCCTGTTCACTGTTAGGTTTTATGTCATAAGAGAAATATTGCTCATAATCCCTATTTTATCCATGTGCAGTTCTGTAAATGTGCACTCAGTGAGAACTTCCTATATAGGGAGGAAACCCAGATGTTTACCTCATGGTCATATTTGCATTCAGTATTAAAATGGGTAAAGATCTAAAGCCCACCTAGAGGCAGAGTCACAGTTGTGTTTTCAATAGTAAAACCTAGTGCAAGTGGCCTTGATTCTTTTTTCTCTATGTCCTGCATAAAAAAACATATTAAAAAAAAACCATAATGTGTACAGATAAAGGATTTTTCTTGGATCTAACACATGTTTTTCCAAGGAGGTTGGTAACAATTAAGTTGACTGGTTGATCCAAAATAAACTGATGCAGGAAGGCAGAGAATGGTTTGATAATTTGCCAATATAAAATGATATAGTTGCAGGCACTCCTGGGTGCCAACAAAATGTGTTTGCATGACATCTCACTGCCTCTGCTTTAGTTTGCTCCAAGCCATATAGGTTTGAGATAAAGCAGGTACAGAGAACTCCAGGTGAGCCATGGATGCTCTGAGGGCATAAACAGTTAAGAATAACCTGTAAGTGCTTTAGCACACACAGATACAGGTCAGGTCTGTGCACACACATGGATACAGATCTGTGCACACACATATTGTGGCCCATTCCATCACAGTAGCTCAGTTTTACATATCAACGTTACTGAAGTGAAATAACTCGTGGAAGTAGGGAAAATATTTTCTATATAAATGTTTGTACTTCCCCTGTTTTGACATCCTCCTAACATTTTAATTGCCTTTTCAGTGGGATTACAGATGCTCACTTTAAATGCAGAGGAGGCCTTTTAACTATCAGTGTCCTCACATTTACTGAAACAGAACTGAGTCTGAAGCAACATATTATACCAGAAACTCAGTATTTAGGAGCACACAGCATCCTTTTTCATTTAAAAGATAAAATTCCCACAGATGCAGTAAACTCTGTAGCAGACTCAGACACCAAGGGGATACATTCTGCAGTGATTAATGCTAACTGCTAGACAAGGTTGTGGAAGGGATTAGCAATTTTAGAGGCACAACTTTCAAAAGAATGTCTGCTAAAAGATTGATTTTCAGAAGATGAAAAAGTCTCATCTTCCTTGGATGGACCCCTTTAAATTATCTCTTCTTTTTTAAACCACAATGAACAGTCTTTAAATTACCAGTTACTTCTGAAAATCCTGTCCAGAATTTAGTAAGGCTTTTATCCATACAATAAAAACTTTATTTTCTTTTCTGATTTCTTAAAAAAGTCATTTCTTTTGCTCCCTTTTTGAATATGCCTCAATTTGAATCACGAACTTTTCCACAGATAAAATGGATAGGCAATATTTTAATCCAGCCATAATTCCTAAGCATCTAAGAAAGACATTTTCAGTGTAAAGGGCTTGGTGCCTACTATACACTTATGTGAAAGTCCAGTAAGCACTGCATCAGATCACTCATTTTTCAAACCAGCTGCAGGGCTGATCTGTTTCTAAATAATTTAAGTGCACATTTCTTGTTTGGGTGATAGAGTTGAAATGTTTTGTGATTTCTTTTTCAGTGAGGAATCACAGAATCACAGAATATGCTGAGTTGGAAGGGACCCACACTTAGCTCTGTGTAGGATATCCCCCAGGAGTCATAGCATGTGCCTGAGAGTATTGTCCTGAACAATCTAACAGCAGACATGAAAGTGATTGGATTGTTTCTAAATCATCTTAAATATGTATTTAAGCAAAAAATTACACAATATTTTCATCCCATGTCATTAGGAATTTTGGAACAACTAATTACTGCTGGTATGCATATTTATTGAAACTCGATTAAATAAATGTCAGATATAAGGATAAATCTGGTAGGGAAGCCCCGTGCTTGGTATCAGTTTGTACACATCCCATGTTTGCCATGAAACCTGTTTGAACAAATAAGTGATAAAAGACTGAATGAGTCAATGAAAAGCAGTCCCCTAAGTACCAGGCTGTGAATTGGATGCTATTCCATCTCTCCATGGGTAAACTGCTGCCTGCTCTGCTGTAACGAAGATCAGTCTCAAGTAAATACTGTCTCTTTCAAAAGAACATGTTTAATAAAGGCCTAGATTTTCTGTATATCTAGGAAATATATTTTAAAGCTGCTTTTATTGTTCCACAACAAAGCCAAAAGGCATTCAACTGTCTGGTATTTGCATACATTTTTTTCTTTTTCATCTGGTAAAATACTGCATGAATGGAATAGGGAAAACCAACTGATTATGTCCAAGCTCATGATTGTAAAATCTCTGCTCCCAAAGATATTTTAACTAGCTAGACTCCATTGATCTACAGCAAAGCTTTGTCAACTAAAGCTTTTTTCTTAAATTGATTCTCCATCTTGTCTTCTCATTCTTTCGACAGCACACAGCAGGAAGCTCTGTCTACATACAGAAAACAGGATCTTGCTGTAGGCATGGGTATAAAACAAAAAGACAGTGATTAAAGAAAAAACAGACTGCTGTTAGTATTTGATCTTAAAATTATTGATCTTGTCGATCAGTTAGAGACAGAGAGTATCCATTTAAATCCCTAATAACTATTAATGCTACCACAAAACGCTGACCACTTGGAAACCAGAAGAAATCTATATGATAATGCAATGTGATGTTTATTTGGATGTACAGCTATTTGTTGTATGTGAGAGTAAGTACATCTCACTTGACAAAGACCTTATCTCTAAAATTTCTTTTAAAGTTAGTATCATATAAGAATATGAAGCTCATAGAACAGACTTACATTTTAAAGACCTTTTTGTTAACTAAAACCTTTTATTCTTTGACTGCCAAGAGCAATATTAGTTTTTATCAGGCACATATTAATAGCAATAGCTTTTCTTTTAAATGACCCAAACTCAAACACTGCATTAGGATACACTGCAAAACCCACTGAGCTAAGCCAGCATCATGCTATCTTTTTCCTTTATGTGAAATTGTGTTTATTCTGTCTCTGGAGTCTGAATTCCTATTGTAGTTGTACCAATAGTGCCTCTAAACATATTTATGTGTAAATATAATTGAATAGTAGTTAAAAAAAAAAAAAAGAAAAAAAGCCAAATCTTATTTCCAAATTAAGTGCACTTCAGTTCCTGACCATATTAAAAGAAAAAACAATTTTATCATTTGGAACTAAACAAAACTCCAAAGAACTTGAGTCAATGTCCATACATGCTTTAACTTAAAATCTTATGTCAATCAGTAAATCTTGTCATCTTAAAGTAAGATCAGTATTTTCAAGGGCAACAATTGTTACACACCAAGTCCCACAATGAACTAGCTTTCAAATATTTAATACACATATTCATGTAACTTATAGTATTATCCTGCTTCTATCTCCATCAAGAGAGGAAAGCATTCACTAATAATTTGATAATGTCTGTGGGACAGGAAAAAGATAAAAATGTAGACAGCTGCATCTAGCCTGCAATTAGTAAAAATATACAGGAGGGTTCATTTACATAACAGGCAAGTAGGAATGGATGTACTTCTGAGCTGCCCAAAGCGTTTTTGGAAAGCCCATGCCCATCTCTAATACACGTGTAAATTAAATTTTATGAAATGCATTTAAAATGTACTTCATTGATTTTTTAATTTATCATAAGCCTCTAATTCATATTTTGGTGCCAGTCTAGAGAGTCACGTGGTTTTGAAGCCAGTAGAGGCTTTTATTGAAGGGTTTTTCTTTGTTTGAATTACTTTATTGGTTGAGTGGAAGGATTAAATATAAACTAAGAAGTCTCTATGATGATGTAATAAAAGACACATTGGTTGTTACTTCACTTTGAAATCTGTTTTTTAAGAACATTTTTCTATTAGAAGACAATTAAATGTTATGAAGCATCTGGACATAACTATTTGAAATATTTGTTTGTGTTTTTTTGAATCTATACAGCACTGAAGCAAAAAAAACCAAAATAAAAACAAAATCAAAAGTAAAGGCTTCATATAGAAATTACTGTGAATTGCTTACATTTCCTTATTATAGATACAATAAAACTCTCTCAATTTTTTATTGACAGTTGGATAGAAAATGCTAAACTTCTTAACCCTACTTTTTATCATTACATGTGAGACTATAATCATACTAAAAAATAAAAACCTTAAGCATGCCTTTTCATGCTTTTATAATACGTATTTAATGCTGAGTTTTCAGTGTATGAAAAGACACATGAAACTCAAGAATAATAAAAACATGGTTAAATAATATATTAATTTTTTTAAAAAAGGAAAAAGAATAAAAGAATACACATCACATTATGCCATGGAATCTAAAAATGCTTGTTTTCCTGCAATAGGAAAACTTAATGTGAAAGCTTTTCCTCTTGCTCCCAAAGAGAGATATTTTTCCCTAATCAGGAACCTTTCAATGCTGGAACCCATTTCATAGCACTACAGACAAATATATGAAAATTTCTTTCACATTCTTGTCAGTTAAATTATTTATCAAGTGCTTTCTTTGTGCTTTTCTTTTAAGGCAGTAGGACTTTACCCTTCACTCCTGCAGTATTCTCCAAGCAATTGAAATAACTCTTCCTTTGAATTACTGGTTATTGGTATAGAAGTATTCCTCTGCTCTTCTCCAGGACTTTGAAGTGTGTCAGGAATTAACGTCAGGGTTTGGCATAAAGGAGCTCTGCCTGGGTGGAAGAGAAGGGCTCTGTCTCTCCTACAAGGGAAAGATGTGCATGTCTGTGTGCTGCTCCAGGGCTGGGACTTCTTCCCTGCCACCCCATTCCCAGGACAATGGGAATCTGCTCCTGCAGATATGGGGAGATACGAGGTTATCCCAAAAATGCCCAGAGGAAACTTGTGCCTTTCTCCTGGCTGCTCTGGAAGACACAGAGGGGAGCAAAGGCTTCGGGAGGGGAGGCTTGGGGCTCGAACTGGGCACTCAAGGGCTTGATGGAGCTTGTGTTTTCCTACACAAGGAAGATTTTTCTTATTTTTAGTGTTGAGACCTTCATGCTTCCCCTACTCCGGAGCGTTGCAGAGGTGCCTGAGCCCTGATTATGGCTCTGTCTCCAGACAGACTGCATACCAGGGCAGGAAATGCAGAATGTGAGCAGGGTCCAAAACCACCTCTCCCTCCCCATTTCCACCCAGGTGAAATGCTGATTAGTTCCTGACTAATCTCACTGGCAAGAATACAAAACCAAACCCTATTTCTTTCTCTGAAATTGTTCATCACACCCTACTCTACCCCAACCATTTTAGCCTGTGTTCATTTTCAGTATGATATACTCCATTAGGTTGTCACCATGGAAAAGGAAGAACACATGGGATCATCCTCTTTGCAAGGATTTCACTTACATATATGTGTATATGAGATGCTGATTTTCTCCTTTCACTTCAGCCTGTTTTACTAATTATATTTAGTCCTTATTTCACAAAATGTAGAAATTCCAAGCCTTACTTATTGCTAAGTATAAAAAGGTGATGTATATTTTGGATTTTCAGAAGTTTATCTTAATGAGAGTTTAAAGTCGATTTTCATAGCCAAGCCCAATTCTGAGGTGACACAGACTTAATTTTGGTCTCTGATGTGCAGGCATGTATCATTATTTATCTTGTCGAGTCCACTGTTTTTTGTGCACATACTTGTGCATCTGGAATGGAGTGTGAGCAGCCTGGCACAGCATATAGCACTAAAATTATTTAATACCTTGCAATATGATTGTAATATAAAAAAAATTGTCAGTAGTGCAAAACAAGAGAGCTGTAAGTATAAGTTTCTAACTAAGCAGCTTTTTTTAATCCTTATTTATATATTCACATCAGGAGCATGAAAAACTGAGAATTGTTTTTTTACAGATACACTGAGGAAAGTGTACAGTTTGAAAAGAATTAAGGAGGCTGTGAGACTCCTGTCCTAGGATTTTTGTAAGGGTCAGACTGCAGGAGCTGGCTGCAGTGTGAAGCTTTGGGCAAAGGGAAAGCCTGGGTACTTACTTGGGTGCAAATCAGTTCCCCAGCAAGGGGCAGGATGAACCTCTGTCCTGATGCTGGATGCCAGAGAGGGTGTGAGAGTTTCAGAGCTAAACTTGATCTCTTCTGTGCCTCATTCACCCACTTTATGGTCAGCAAAAGTCACTCAGCAACGCACACAGCAAACACTGTTCTCTATTTGTCCATCTTGTAGAAGACATAAGATGGGATTGGGCTTCCAGGAATATTCTGACCACATTTAATGCTCCCATTCCATCATCCTGCTCTGAAATTTCCTTCACTTGAAAATGGGGGAAGGCTTTTTGGCTCTATAGCATCATTAACCTCCAAATTTTGGTTCTTAAAGTCATTGGTAAGTCCACACTCAAAAGTCTTCATATTCTGCCTTTGAAAGAGCCAGCCAACCATAATTTGATCCCCAGATAAAATCCCGGAATGCTGCTAATTACTTCTATTGAAAATTAGTACAGCTGAGACACAGCCCACTGATCCAGAATCATGTCCTCTGTGACTACTGTCAGAACTTGATTTCCATGGCCAGCTCTCCTGGCTCTCCAGAAGATGCTGGCTGCCCTCTAGTGACAAAGAGATTTCTGCTGACACACTGTCGTAGATGCAAACGTGTTAATAAATACTGTCTTGTAGATCAATATGGAACAAGAGGTTTGGATCGAAGAAAGGCAAAGAATCTTAAGATTATTAGCAAGAGCACTGGGCTTGGAGGTATTAGAAAAAGAGGAATTCCAGGTTGAACAGACAAGCAACGCTCAGTTGCAGTAATTTTTGAAGGTAAATTATTGTTTGGTCAGAAGTTCCTGAATCTTTAGAATTTCTTACATTTCTGTTACCAGCTGGACAACCTATGATTATTATAAAAAGACCAGAATAAAGGTTCTGCACTGCAGAAAGGTTCACTCTGCTAAAAAATATCTGACTTCCATGCACTCACTGACGTGAAATGTATTTTTTACAGTACTCCTTTGTATATCTGTGTGTGCATATGTATGTATGTATGTATCTGCAAGTGGTAACAGAGATGTTTTCATAATTTGCTAAGTGAAATCACAGCTTGAATTTCAGGGACACTTATGGAATTCTTTTTTGGAATAGTGAAGATGAAATCAAACGCTAGAAACATTACCCAAAATCAAGACTGAAATAAAATATGTAGAGAATGAATAAAAAACTATTTTGAATGTTTATATCAGTGAGTTATCTCATGCTATGAGACAGTACATACAATGTAATGATTTTATTCAGAACAAATATTTTATTAAAGAATACTCTGTGTAAATACTCTGGAAACTAAAATCTCATCTACTTGAATCCCAGGGGAAAAAATTACCACATAAGAGAGTTTAGGTTAAAGTGTAGAAGTTTTCTCTTCTGTCTGCTGACTGTGAGGATATAAATGTATATTTCTGAAGTGCTGTGCATCTCATGTCATTGATGACTTCATTTCTAGACTTTCTTTACCTTTTAAATTTTAATTTCGTTGTGGTCTTCTAGGTTCTGAAACTTGTCTTTCTTAGCTGATTCTCTCACCTACCTTACCCTCACTTATTCAACCTAAACATTTACCTCTTTCCTGTTCAGCAATCCCATTCCTCTGTGCCATGATGCTTGTTGTTAATCTGCTATGAAAAGTGACATCGTGGACTTTTAAAATCTGCAAAGCTTTTCATCCCAAATTTGCTCAAACCTGATACCAGACCTGAAGACCAAATCTGCAAGTCAGGTTGGCACCTCATGCCACAAACGGGAAATCACATTGAGTCTCACTCAGGAATAAGTGCTGTTTAGGAAAGCCATTAAGCACATGCTCAATTCACATTGTAATGTCATATTGCCAAAGAGTACAGCCTTTTATAATGAAGATAGTAATCCTTCTATTCAAATTAAATAACATGACATAGTGACTCTGCCAGATTTGCTGTCCTCAGGAAAATAGAGGAGAAACATTTCCTTGTTTACAAAAGCACTTACTATATGCTGAAGGGTTCCATTGGCTTCAATGGGATTTTAAAAATGGAAAATATTTTTCCAAATTATAGAGGTTTCCTGAAGCAGGACTTGAGAGAAGATGAGCAAACCCCTTTCCCTCTCTCCTGGTGTATGCATATTTTTCCATACTTACACAGCAGTTAAATATAAACTAGGAGTCTCTATGATGATGTAATAAAAGACACATTGGTTGTTACTTCACTTTGAAATCTGTTTTTTAAGAACATTTTTCTATTAGAAGACAATTAAATGTTATGAAGCATCTGGCAATACAAGACAATAGCTAGAAAAGGGTCAGAGGATCACCTACCAATGAGAAGGAGTATGGCAAGAACACCAGCCCATCCAGGACCAACATTCCCTGCTGTAATTCCTGACATGATCACTGGACATTTTGTTGTAGTGCCTTTGTCTTGATCTCAGTTCCCATGCATAGTGAAAGTGCATTATAACCTCTCAGAAATTGCCATGAAACAGCTCTTGATTTAGGTCTTTGTCAAGGGACTGTCACTTTGTACCACAACTAGAGTTGTAACCCAACTGATCTCTAGGTGCTACGGAGATATGGATGTTTAATCATGATGATCAACATTGAAAACAGAACATTTTGAAATATTGGGTGTTTTGTGTATAGAGTGTCTTTCTAATGGAGTGTCTAAATTTCACTCTTCATCCTGGACCTTGGTTTTATAGGGTTGTGTGGGATTTTTATAATAAAGTAAATTTCCAGCAATTTCTTCTGATGTCATCATCATCAGTTAGTAACATTTGGCTGGATGTATAACACAACATCTCTTCCAACCAAGTAAACCCATATAGAGAACAATTTATCAGTTTATCTCTGCCTTGAGATATGTCCCAGACATCCTATTTTAGACTAATCCTGCCCTTTCAGATGTGTCCCATAAAGTTCATATCTGGTTCATATCTACTCCTGCAATGACCTGTTTAATTTAGCACTTCAGCAGGCAGGGAGACTTCTGCTTACATCACCATGAGCACTTATGTATTGCTGCATGCTGGGAAGAAATTTTGAAGAATTAATGCTGAAAAAACTGTAGATGAGTCTTTGAAGAATGCCCTCACGAGAATGGTGTCAGTAGCAGAGAGGAGCTCATATTAAACATTCCAGTGGAAGAAAAAAATGATAGAGAAATTACAACTTGCAGAAGGGCAAAAAAGATCAATGTGTTTATTATCAATAAATCAATTTGCTAATCCAGGTGGCATTCTGCATCTGGAGGATGTTGAGGGTAAAAGGAGGTGAGTGGGTTGATCTTGTTTTTTTAATAAGAGGAAATCGATATCCTAATCAAATATCAGATGGGAAATGATGAGTAGAGAAGAGAGTCTACATAATGTATGTTTCTAAATTGGTTTCCTAAAATACCCATGTTAATGATGAAGGAACTCATTCTAAATTAGTGTATATTGGCATCATTTAATATAACTGCCATAACTTAACTTGCACCAGCTGTAAAATCGGCTTAGCATATCCAAAGATAACACTAGGGTGGAATTGCCCATTTTTCTCAGTGATGCTTCTCCCATATGGATAACAGTAAATTTATGCAGGGTTTAAGTAAAATCGAACTGGTAGTGAGGATAGTTGGGAATGGCTGTTGGAGTCTGGAGAAGCTTTCCTCAGGCTGGACTGCAAAGAGAGGTCTGCCCCTGCTTCTGTCCAAGAGCAGATTCTCACGAGCAGGACAACTGAGCTACTGTAGCTAAAGGCCTCACATTAACATGGGCTCCTGAATTCCTTCTGCAGTGCATCCTGGTGCTCCTATTGCTAAATTGTCTGAAGCATCTAATCCAGACACATCATATACATGCTTTGGAATCAGCTGAGTTTAATAAGGCTCCTCAGGCAGAACAGTTTACAACACAGTTCTTATATTTTACTGAAAACACTTTGAAATGTGCCACAACAACAACAACCATTAAATACGTGTCACGTTCTTTGTGCTCTCTATATAACTCAGACATTCTTATTAGTTCATTAAAACATAATGTTTATCAAAGATTGAAGTTTGTGATTAATGTGGAGTGGGTTGAAATAATATACACAATATTTTTAAAAAATCAAAACCTGTAAAGAATATTTTTAGAAGATTCTGATTTTTTCATCATGAATATTCCCAGTCTTAAAGAGTCAGGTTGGCTTTGATGATATATGGGGTAGTGAAGTAAGGATGGGAGAAATGAACAGACTCCTTACTGGGTATACAGAGAAAAAAATAAAATTGTTTCTAGATACAGGAAATAATAAAGGAAAACAGCAGATGTGAAGGATGAAATGCCTTCATTTTTCTGTTTTTCTCAGATTAACTACTCATTCTTATGGAAACTTTCTGAATATTCTGCTATGACTGGAAATTTCCATGAGTGTATCAGTTGAATTTTCTGTGCACTAGAAAGACAGTTATTTATTGATGCACTGAGCAATTTAATGTTGTTTTCCAAACTGTTTAGCTTGATCCACATTCATTTAATTGTGTAAAATAAACTTCCTTGTGACTAACGTTTTGGAGGGGCTCGTCTTCAGCTGTCATTCTCTAAACATCTACCAATATAGTATACTGATGAAAGAATAAATTTTTTATTTAACAATGGATAAACCAGACAATTTTACATTGCAGGACAAAGCAACAAAATCACTTGTCTGATCCATTTTCTGAAATGTACAGTCCGTAACATATCTGGAAAAATATCCTGGTTATTTTATTGCAATTGAACATACAAGGTTTTTTTAAAGAAAATAATTCCAGTAGTTTAATTACTAAGTTCCAATTTTTATAACTTTCACAATTTGAAATAAATTGATCATAAATAATTTGAAGATGATCAGTACTGAAAAATCATTTTTATTAAGGTTCAATTTGAAATATGATCAAAGTGCAAAAGGAAAAAATAAGCAGGTTGCTCATTTCCTGTATTGAGGCTAACCACTAAATAAGTGGAATATTTGAACTGGATGTCTACAATACATATATGTGTATTCAGTTACATGACACAAATTGAAAGCTGAGTCTAGAAATTTTTTCCCTAAGTGTGTCGAAATTTCATCAAGGTTCTTGCTTTGCCTTGTATAAAAATGTTTGCTTTTAACTCATCTCAGCATTGATTGCAATAGATGAAGGTCTGGTTTCCACATCCTATAGTCCAGCTATTTATAACTTTTTTAAGTATCAGAATTCAATAATTTTATTTATTTGAAGGTGAAAATATTAGGTATTGAAGATTTCAGATGGAAAACTACTACTTCTGAAAGTAAATGTATGACAGTCAGAATGCTACACATCACTCTGGATTTTTTTTCACAGTTAGAGTGTACAAAATACCTACTCTGACTTCTCACAAATCCACAAAGCAAAAATGATCCTTTCAGCCTGGATAGTCTCGATCAGATCAAGTACTCAAGCATTGCCAAGTTGTATCTATTTACTTTTCTGTGCCATCCTGGTATTTCTTATCCCCTCCGAGTATTTGAAGATAGTAATTTATGTTAATTTGGCCTCTTTCATTGGGCTGCTTGTGGGAGCAATTTTTATTCAATTGTGGGGGAAGAACAGAAGGAGACAATTATCATAAATGCTCTCATTAAAATAGAAAATATTTTGCTTTTTATCTAGGCTGGATTTTGACCATAGTGATGGAGGATCTGTAGAACTTTGTTGTTACTAATGAACTGTGTAATGTTCAAACCGTAATGTATGTGAAACATGTTGTTTTCACTTTATTAAGTTTAGTATTTTCTTATCTCTTCTTGAACTGTGGTTGCATTTGTCTAAACTTGTAATTTAAAAGTTGTGGCCTTGGGCCAAGTTCTCAGATACCAGGAACTGCTACTGACATCAGTAGAGCTATGACAATTCATACTGACTAGGGTCTATTTTCTTAAAATTACTGGAAAGCACAATAATTAAAATTTAGACATGAAGGAATTAACTTATCTTTGGAATCATTTGCTGCTAGATGATATGGGCAAAACCAGATAGAAAGTTCTCTCTTGTGTGCAGTCAGAATACAGAACACCAAAGGAAGTTTGCTGATGGCTTGAACAGATGAGTGATATTCTGCTAATAGGGAACCTGAAGACTTAATTGGTTTGCTGTAAACATTACAAACACGTTTGCATGCTTCCATTCACTTTGTGTGCTGTGTATTAGATAGATGGTATTCACACTGATAGCTGCAATTTAATTACAAGAAGTCTGTTCCTTATTCAATTTTAGTTGTGTCATCCCATAATGTTGGCTATGAAGCATTGCAAGTCTCAATACAGCATGTATCCTGATGTCAGAGAGATAATGCCACACAACGGCTCAATTTTGGTTGTAAAGGTTTTCATCCAGACTGGAATCAATGTTGTAAATGGTTATTAAATTCACACATTCTGGCTAACTGAAACAAAGTGCAAGATCTGAGGAAGCACATTATTTTTTATTACGAAGAACAATGGCAATGAGTAGTAAAATCGCTTGCCATTGGTGAATCCATTAATATGAATAAACATATCAAACCTCACAGGACTAAGGACCCTGCCCACAGGCTGTCTTCTGAGGCTTAATGAATTCACAGAACGAACAAATTGATTCAGCCTTTCCAGTTACTCAATTTACTACAGCTGCCAAACAAGTGACTGGAGCAATACTCCAGGCTGCAGAGTGCAGGCTTGCTTCTTCCTCATCTGTTGCTAGGAATTGTCCACAGACTTTGCAAATGCCATTGCACTTTCTGTTTTATGCTTTCGTGGAACACTAAACTTTCCAACCAACAGAGCCCACTTGAATGAAGACCACAATTAGTCACTTTCCTCAGGGGTCAGATATTAGGCATTTGGACACTGCCTTGTGAGGGTGGATTTGCCAAAAGATATTAAAGAAAAAGGGTGATGGGGTGATGTAAAGGTCTGTGAGACAGGGTTAGGGATAAGTCTTGTTCAAATATTTAACTGTCTATATGGTGCATAAGATTTTCTACAATAAAGTATTTGGAAAGAGAGGAGGACTTAGGCACATTCATATGACTTTCCCTAAGGGAGATAAAGCTCCTATCTGGAGTCTCAGAAGGCACACATGGATTCTGGGATAGGAAACTTAATACAGCAGGTATTGGGGTGAATGTTATGGGCATGAGGTAGATTAGAAACTGCCTACTTAGAGAAAAAGATCTGTAACAGAGCTGAGAGTTACAGGAAGCTGTAATTCTCTAGGACAAGATTATGAGTAACATCAGCATCACAGGGTGGGAAGGTGCCATAAGTATTTTGTCAGGTGAAATAAAGTAAAGAGGGTCAGAACACTAAAACCTACTTAGTCTGGCCTTGGTTATTCTGGATTAATATTCCTGCTGATTTGTACAGCTGATTTAATAGCTAAAAATGGATATTTATTGAGGAGCTGATTAGAAGACTGGTTTGCAATGAACGGTTCTTAATCCACCCTTCAGTTTGATAGATGGTTTTCTGTCCCTACAATATTACAGAAGGAAAAGAAAAAACAAATCTTAAACCCTGCATTTTTATAAATGTCCCCTCGAGGTCTCAAGAGTATTTACTACTCTCCATTCACCTCTCCATAGTGGCATGTATGTAAATGGTGCTTCTGGCTTTCAGTATCATATTGAATTTACAAAAGAAATCTCAGTAAAATGCAGATTGATCATGCTGCGAGTTTTAGGCACCCTAATTTCAATGAAATGCTTTATAAAATGTAGATGCTAGATGAGCAAGATAAAACAACTAAGGAATCCTGCTATTTGGGAAATTACTTTTTTTATGTTAAATGGTGGAAAAATGGTGAACTTAATAAAGTAAAAAGGAAGGGGACTATCAATGACTCCCTTCAAGGCAGCCTGCCAGACAGCCTTGGCCAGATTTCCACAGTACTACCTTCAGATTTTATTAAATTAAAATAAAACCTGTCATCTTGGTTTTCACTGGCACAGTCAAGTACACAGTTTTTTACTTAGTTCCAACATCAGCCTGGCATTCCCAGCCAGCATTAATATTTCACTATATAAAATACATAGTTCTGTGACATTTTTTACATATCTGGCAAACAGTAACTGAAAAATGTTCTGCTAAAACTTAAAAGAGCAGTGTTATTAATTATTTGATCATGTCCACTTCTTTTCACTGTTTTCTTTCAGAGACCAAAGAAAATGTAAATCAAAGAATCAAAGAAATCACAAATGGAAAATTCCCATTAGGTCATCTAATCCAATCCTCTAGTAGCACATAATTGTTCCCCATAATACATTTTCCACGGGTTTGCTCAGTTTGGTTCCAGATCCTTGGGAACACGCTTTGTGCAAGCTGGATGGGCTGAGTCAGACAGACCAACACCTCCTCTGAGGTCACCTCTTGCCTCTTCTAATTTGTCCTGGCAGTCATAGCCGTGTAGGGGCTCGTACAGGGACTGGGAATTGCCAGAATGGAAAGCATAAGCTGCAGCTGCATGCTCTCCCTCATCTTCCCACTGGGATTTTCCTCGTGTAGAGGCTGAAGTAATGCAAACCAGAGCTCCTTCACAAGCTGAAGGGAGCAGCTTTATCACCCGGCTCCTCTGCTGCTGTCAGAGGCTTCAGCCATGAGTCTGGCCTGGAGGACTCCTGTCTGGGTCCTGAAGGATGAAAGCTCCTGCTGGATAGCTTCCCCCATCCGTCACGGCGCTGTCTGACACAGATCTGAGCAGCCAGAAAGCCCGGCAGCTGTCAGTGACTGATGCTCTGCCCTGGCTGTCCCCGCGGGCCTGGGCGGCCGGGCCGCAGCGCTGCGCAGGGAGCAAGGCCGGCCAGGGGAGCCGCAGCTTGCAGGGCCCGGGGTGCTCCGGGGGAACACGGGCACAGCCCGGCTCTGCTCCGGTCACCCCAGGCAGTGCAAACTACCAGGCACTGTCAAAGATCTGCAGAAAGCTCTTCCTCACGTTTCAGGACATGCAGGAGGGTAGAGATGCTGCTACCTGACGGGCAGAGGGATGTATGGCCAAATTCACGAAGATAAAAAGGAAGCATCTTCTTTCTCTTGGGTGGATCAGAGAAGCAGGAAGCCAAATAAATAGAGTAGCTTGAAGGCCTGGGCTGCCAATGTTATTGCTCTCTGCTACTTCTGAACTTCTGCCCAGTGTATTGTTCCTGAGTGTCTGCTCATGAGACACCCATGATGTGCTTTAGTCTCCATGGCAAAAGTACTTAGCATAGTTTTTTCTGGTCAGGAATTGCTTGCAGTGCTCCAAAGGTTTCCATCTCTTTAACCGATACATGTACCTCCACCAGCCACAACAGATGTCTCTTTCATCCAAGTTCCAAAGTGATTTCTTACATTCCTTGTGCACAGCCCAAAGGAGACATAATTGTTCATACACTCAAAGTCAATTAACTCCTCTCTATAGTTTTATTAGGTCATAGAATTCAGGTTATATAATAGGAAAGTATTTTGAGTATATCTAGAGAAGCCCTTTTAGGGCCTTTATCTGACCCTGAGCTATTCTGCAGTGTCCAAGAGGCTCATCACAGGATCAGCTTGAATGTTTCTGGAGGGACACAAGAGCATGCTTGGATATGCTTTCCTAACAGGTCTTAGAAATTTCTATCATTCTTCTGCATTTGACATGAACTAGGTCTTACAGGCAAAAGAAAACGATATTTCAGCTCATACTTGCACGCTTTCCACGCAAATTGAGGGTTAATCAAATCCTGAGGATAACCCTTGATAGAGAGAATAAACATGCTTACCCTGTGCTTATCTTGTGGCATCTTCTGAGTACCTTTTTCCCTGCAAATCACGACTTCTAGCACCACTGTATATTTTTGATCTTAGTTACTGACCTTGGAAAAAAGGGCCTGTTATGTGGGCTAGTGACAGATAGCTTGGGAACTTCAAAAGACTAGTTCACAGCCCTGAAGACCTTGGCCATTGTCCCTGGAGATACAATATCACAGCTGGTTTTTCATTCCTGCCTACAACCTCTTTTAATACCATAAATTCAGAATTCTACCACACAGATAAACCAAGATGCTTATTATTTTCCATCAAAATAGCATAACTATTATCCTTATTCTCTGCTTTTAGATATACATAGGTGTTCAATGTGCAAGTATAATCAGCATGCTATTAGTCAGAAATAAATGTACTTTTGAAAAAATAGAGGCCTTCTTTTAGATGTACCTGTGCTGCATCCATTACAAAAGAAGTTGGCTTACATATGCACTTGAAAATACATATGTTTTCATTGTGTGGTAGAGACCCTATTTATTTCATTTCAGATTCACTGCAGAAACTTGTCATGCAAGTGAATAACTTACCATCATCAGGGAGATTTTAAGATTCTCTGCCTGTGGTGAGTTATTCAAACTGTTTATGGAAATGTGGAAATCCACATTATCACTCAAATCTACATATATATTTTCCTTAAAAATATGTCCCAGACTTCGTTTATTTACAGATAAAATGTGAAATCTCTATATGAAGCCTTAAATTTTATGAAGTATGTCCTATAAACAAATTTGCACTGAGATGTCTTCCAACTATCTATAGCATCTGACACTTTCAGAATTTCTCAACAGTGGCTATGGTTTTGGTCAGAGCTCATTTTATTGTTCCTGCAGGGAAAACAGAATTCACAAAATGCAGCCAGCACAGATTCTCCCTCATGAAAGGAACTCACCTAAAGAATAAGAAACCTGTGAGCATATTATGATCCAATTCTTCCCCAATCCACTAGTTTGTAATTTTGAATTCCTATTGACTTCAGTAACAAATAATAGTTTTATATTAGAAGCAGGACTTTGAACTGTAAGAACACAAAATAGAGTTCACTCAATGTAAAGTTTATTTAAAAAAAAAGTGTTCACATGAAAGCATTTTCAAAATACTAAGCTAAATGATGAGTAGTGGTGCCAAAACAGGTTGAAAAATCCTTCAATCATTTTGTATCTTTTCCAGCAGTTTTCAAGTCATACTTGAATGTCTTGCCTTTCAGCACAATGCATATACCATGCATTTTTTTTTCTGTGAACAACATAATTAGTTACTGCATCTTAATGAGAAATAGTCAGTAAATCTCATTTATGATAGGCATTTCCAAAAAAAACATTTTAAGCTGCTGCATGTGAGAGATGAGGCACCCCAATATGTTCTAAGGAAACAAAATTTTTTCATCTTATGTCAGTTGTTTTAAAAATGGTTGTATGAGTCAGTATATCACATTATTTTTGTGGTTGGTTGATTTGTTTTGTTTTTAGAGAAATGTGGCTTGAATTTTTGGTCCTTTTCCCACACATGGCTCCTGATTTCTTATTCAAACTTAATAGAGCTCAGATGCAGTGCTAGTGTTCTGGGATATAATGTTTGAAGGATATTTGCTCAGATTCATGCTATAGAATGAATTCTAGAAAAAAAAAGTTGTTTCTTTGAGGCAGCTGAGCTAACAAGTCCAGCAGAAATAAAGTTAAGCACTGTGGTGACAGAAAAGAAACCCTAGATTGAAAGAATTAGATTTTCTTTCTGAATTTGGAGCTAAACCAAATAAAAATGAAGATAAACACAAACAGGTTAAGATGTTTACTTATTCTGTGTTAATAAATAAGCTTCTCCAGGATTAAGTCTCTTCTGTCTAGATTATATCTGCTTGCTAATAAATTCTCAGTGAAGCCAAATGGAACACAAATAAAGTCTTATTTATTCAGTTTTTAAAAGGCAAAAGGTAGCATAGTCTGTGTAACTTTTTGGCTTTATTTCTAAAACAATGACTTTCTAACAACAAAAGGAATATATTGCTAACATCCCCAAATGTTTTGAGTTTAGATGTTCTTCATTTAATTTCTTTATTTACCATGTTCAGAAGAAGGGATTTGGCCTCAACTGTAAAAACACTACTGTAGATATACAAGCCCCTAAGAGGCTGGAACAGCAATGAGAATGTACTGTTGTTTCACGGCACTTTATGCAGTATTTGATCATTTTCATTCAAAATCCACATAGAAACCAGCATACTACAGGTTTCCTGCATCATCAGAACCAATTACAAAGTTTGGCTGAGTTTTCAGTGTCTGGGAGGATGGAACTCATTTGTCTCATGGTTCCCTGCTAACTTTAGCATATTTATGTAAGGATGTAAAACTCCATCTGTGCAGTGTTATGGTTTATACTGCTTTATATTTCTCATTTTTCCCTGCATTTGTAAGTGAACATTAAATTCTAAGGCCTGATCCTATGAAATCCACTCGTGTCAGTGTGGTGACTGCACTGATTTGATGCCCTAAGCCAGGATGCTTACTGAATCATACTATTGCTTTAGAACATGCCTATTGCCTCTCTTTGGGATGACCTGAAGGAAAGGCTGCCAGAGAAAAACAAGCAATTTTCCAGTTTTCTTCTTGCAAATGAGTGTCTTTTTTCTGTAGGTAAGCAGAAAATGTAAAATAACACCAATTTTTCTTCTAATTTACTAGTCAATCTTGTTCAGTTTGGGAAACATTCGTTTACTACATACCATTTAAGACAAAGCCAATCTGTTTGTCGTGCTCCCTTCACACTGTTACATTTTTATTGATTGCATAGTGACAATTAAATTATTGTGTTTTAAGCCACAGTAGGCACATCTATTTCTCCCTCTCCTCTTTCCTCTGCTCCTGCCTTGCTCTCCCTCTCTCCCCCAACCCCGATTTCCCTCCCCCTCCTTTTTCAATACTCTCCTTTGATTACTGCCAGATATAGGCATTAGGCTGTTCTAAACCCCTGAATTTCCTGGCCTGATTGAATGCTTGGCTGTTCCCTGAAGAAAGACATTTGAAGAGGCTGCAGTATTTTTCTGAACTTCAAAAATGCCAGCAAACCTTGATGATTTCACCTGTCCAGGAGTAGAGTTAGAGGGCACAAAATGTCTTTAATTTATACAGAAGTTATCCTCACGGCCCACAAACAATACCTTAATCAACATGTGAGTGTGTGTGGAGGCACATGTAACTGCTCAAGGGCATAATGCAAATCCTGGGGAAGTCAATGGGAGCCTTTCAGCTGAATTTCGTGGACTTTGATGTATCAGATTTACTGACTAAATAGCTGCAGTGGAAAAGTCATCCCTAATGTCTGCAGGTACTCTATTATTTAATGGGGAGCTAACAGTGGCAATGAATTAAACCACTGCCAAGTGAGCATGTGAATATATAAAGAGAAAGATTTTATTGTTTGAGAGATGTACTTTTGAGTGTGATTTTAAGATACAAAATGTGCAGAATAAGTTAAGGAAAAACTTAAGCCTTCAAATTTCTGTTGCCATTCCCTCTCTGCTTTCTATCCTTGGAGTTTTCCTCACCTCCTGACTGTCCCTGTGCTCTGACACTCAGGTACCACCCATTGCTGTACCTGTTTGATTGTTAAAAAAACACAGCATTTCTCTGTTCAAGGCTATCAGTCCAGACACCTTTCCAGCGGTTATAGGTTCAGAGTTAAAGATATCTTCCCTTTCTCTAGTCATAAAAAAATGCACAGAATTGTTCTTGAAAGCCAGAGATCTTTCCAAGTTCAGAATGCTGCAGCTGTTTAAACCAAATGAGTCCAAATTCCAGTGTTTCCAAGCCAACTCGAAGGTGTTCATTGGGATAAACCTTTGACCTGTTACCACCTTTCAGGGAATGCTAATAAAGTTAGAGTATCATCATTTTACATTCCCAACTCTCTAAAGAAAAATCACAAAGATAATACTGTGGTTTAGGGAGTTTCCCCCCCCCCACCCCGAACAAATATATGGAAATGAAAATATACCACATAAAATAATCCTCAAGCCATTCAAATAATCCACTAAGTTCTTACAGAGGTCACTAGAGGGTGGATATAAATGAATCATCAAAATGGCCCAAAAGCTATCAAATATTCCTTTGTTTATTGCCAAGTAAAATGTTCCAGATAACTATGCTGCTTCCATTTTGACTTTGAATCAAAAAAAAGGAGACATTTTGTTGCACTTCCTGTAAGATGTCGGGGTTGTCAGCGTTAACTTCTACCACTTCAGAAGGAAATAAACTCCTGGAATAAATAAATCACCAGATACTGTGACTTCTAGATATTCAATGAACAAAGTACAGTAGTTCTTCAAAAAACAACCCTGTCCTTTTTCAACTGCATCTTTCCATTCTCCTTGCACAATAAAGGCAAAGACTGCTAACCCTATTTTCTGCTATGAGACAAGATCATTGCTGTGACAAAATGTTAAAATGCATTTGTTGTAACTACACATAAAAGATTTGTCACTGAGCCTGAATGGACCACAAGAACCCTACTGTCATGATCTTAAGTTCATTTTTCTCTTATGGAAATGAAAGATAATTATATCTAAAGAGAAATCTGTCCTGGGAGCATAATTTCTGTTAGAATTTCACAGAGGCAGCAACTCATATCTACCTTGGGTTAAGTGCTTTGAGATCCTAAATAGGACTACAAACTTTCAGATCTGCAGAATTATGCTATTATCATATCAGTCAAATAATCCAGTATAAAACCCCTGCAAATAAACACCAATGCCAATTAGGGACGGGAGGAAAGAGCAAAGTACTGTGGCTTTTCTTTCAGTGAGAAATAAAGTGTGTGATTATTGTCCTTCTAACTATGGTTTAGAGGCAGTGGAGGACATTTGGTTCCTGGTGGGAAAGAATATAACATGACAGCTACTATTTTTAGCTCTTTTTGAGAATATTAATTGAAATCTAAACTAGCAATAGGATCCCTAGGCTTTTACAGACTGAGACCAGTGTAAGATGCAGCACCAAACTATAAATGCTAGAGCTGGAATAACATGCAAGAAGGGAAAGTGACAATGTATAATTATTATTCCCAAGAGGAAAAGAAGAAAACTCACTTGCATAAATCTGTAGTTCTGCAGTGAGGACTAAGAACAGGGCTGAAGAAACAACAATGAAACTGAATCATTCTTCTTGATTATCTGCATGTATCTCTGGATTCATAGAAATCAGAACAGAGTGCTGTTATCTAGAAATCTCAAGTTATTTCTGGTTCTAGAACCACTGGTTTGACATGTGAGGTTCATTAAACATCTGAGTTAAAAAAAAAACCAAACAAAAACAAGATTAAATCCAGAAAATCATTTGGATACTGAGAAAATAGGTACCTCACCACAAAGTAGAATGAAATCAAGCCCTTCCAGACAGACACATCAGTAACATACAGGGGAAGAGACATGCATCAGGTAAGGAAAAAAACAAAACCAGGAGGCTCAGGATGCAGCTTTGAGCAGCTGACAGTGGGGAGCTGCTGAACAAAGCTCCTGTATACCTGATATTCCCTCTTTTTAGCTCTTAGAAACACCCACTGAAATATCACTGAGGTTAGCTGTCGTTGTTTAAATTGGTCAGTCTTTAGAAAGACTGCAAAACAAATTGGACCAGAAAGAGAGAAGAAAAATAAGTAAGCTCTGATGGATAGCATTTATCTAGGAAGACTGCTTCTTAGCAGTCTGGATTTCCATGTTTGAGTACATCGTTTTATATACCAAAATATCAATTATCTTGTGCCTTGCAATTTCTTAGTTGGTATTTCATTCAGCACTTAGATTTTGTGGAACCTTTGCNTATATATATGTAAAAATTTAATTCAGCAGTACAATGTCTAGTATTGTAAAAAAGAGACAGAAACCTTACTTTAAGGGTACTTTTCTCAAAAACAGCTGACTATCTTAAGATATTTAATGCTGAGCTTTCCCAGGCACACTTAGACTCCAGTCACATGAAATCTAAAGTACATTTGGGGTTGCAGATAAATTGGTCCACTGAGAAAAAATTAATCAACAAAACCATCACATGTGGATTCCTAGTTTCTGAACTTCATTGGCATTTTCAGCTTGAGACATTTAAGATTACTAATATTTTACTGAATTATCAAAGTGGGATGTTTATAAAGCATGTACATGACTGTTTTTAATATTGTCACTTCAGCTTTGGTGTTGCCTTGCAAAACTTCTGTGTTATCTGAATTTATAGATTTGCCCAGAAATTTCCTAGTGTAAAGTAATCACTGCAAATGGCAGGTATCTTGTTTACAAAGCTTTTTTTTTAACAGACAAAATAAAGGTGAAAAGAGTGAGGATAATATTTATTTCNATATACCACATAAAATAATCCTCAAGCCATTCAAATAATCCACTAAGTTCTTACAGAGGTCACTAGAGGGTGGATATAAATGAATCATCAAAATGGCCCAAAAGCTATCAAATATTCCTTT
Organism: Notiomystis cincta; assembly: GCA_013398075.1. NCBI lineage: Eukaryota > Metazoa > Chordata > Aves > Passeriformes > Notiomystidae > Notiomystis > Notiomystis cincta. Next base: position 96,551 of record VZRX01011522.1, on the reverse strand, counting down.
GTTTATTGCCAAGTAAAATGTTCCAGATAACTATGCTGCTTCCATTTTGACTTTGAATCAAAAAAAAGGAGACATTTTGTTGCACTTCCTGTAAGATGTCGGGGTTGTCAGCGTTAACTTCTACCACTTCAGAAGGAAATAAACTCCTGGAATAAATAAATCACCAGATACTGTGACTTCTAGATATTCAATGAACAAAGTACAGTAGTTCTTCAAAAAACAACCCTGTCCTTTTTCAACTGCATCTTTCCATTCTCCTTGCACAATAAAGGCAAAGACTGCTAACCCTATTTTCTGCTATGAGACAAGATCATTGCTGTGACAAAATGTTAAAATGCATTTGTTGTAACTACACATAAAAGATTTGTCACTGAGCCTGAATGGACCACAAGAACCCTACTGTCATGATCTTAAGTTCATTTTTCTCTTATGGAAATGAAAGATAATTATATCTAAAGAGAAATCTGTCCTGGGAGCATAATTTCTGTTAGAATTTCACAGAGGCAGCAACTCATATCTACCTTGGGTTAAGTGCTTTGAGATCCTAAATAGGACTACAAACTTTCAGATCTGCAGAATTATGCTATTATCATATCAGTCAAATAATCCAGTATAAAACCCCTGCAAATAAACACCAATGCCAATTAGGGACGGGAGGAAAGAGCAAAGTACTGTGGCTTTTCTTTCAGTGAGAAATAAAGTGTGTGATTATTGTCCTTCTAACTATGGTTTAGAGGCAGTGGAGGACATTTGGTTCCTGGTGGGAAAGAATATAACATGACAGCTACTATTTTTAGCTCTTTTTGAGAATATTAATTGAAATCTAAACTAGCAATAGGATCCCTAGGCTTTTACAGACTGAGACCAGTGTAAGATGCAGCACCAAACTATAAATGCTAGAGCTGGAATAACATGCAAGAAGGGAAAGTGACAATGTATAATTATTATTCCCAAGAGGAAAAGAAGAAAACTCACTTGCATAAATCTGTAGTTCTGCAGTGAGGACTAAGAACAGGGCTGAAGAAACAACAATGAAACTGAATCATTCTTCTTGATTATCTGCATGTATCTCTGGATTCATAGAAATCAGAACAGAGTGCTGTTATCTAGAAATCTCAAGTTATTTCTGGTTCTAGAACCACTGGTTTGACATGTGAGGTTCATTAAACATCTGAGTTAAAAAAAAAACCAAACAAAAACAAGATTAAATCCAGAAAATCATTTGGATACTGAGAAAATAGGTACCTCACCACAAAGTAGAATGAAATCAAGCCCTTCCAGACAGACACATCAGTAACATACAGGGGAAGAGACATGCATCAGGTAAGGAAAAAAACAAAACCAGGAGGCTCAGGATGCAGCTTTGAGCAGCTGACAGTGGGGAGCTGCTGAACAAAGCTCCTGTATACCTGATATTCCCTCTTTTTAGCTCTTAGAAACACCCACTGAAATATCACTGAGGTTAGCTGTCGTTGTTTAAATTGGTCAGTCTTTAGAAAGACTGCAAAACAAATTGGACCAGAAAGAGAGAAGAAAAATAAGTAAGCTCTGATGGATAGCATTTATCTAGGAAGACTGCTTCTTAGCAGTCTGGATTTCCATGTTTGAGTACATCGTTTTATATACCAAAATATCAATTATCTTGTGCCTTGCAATTTCTTAGTTGGTATTTCATTCAGCACTTAGATTTTGTGGAACCTTTGCACCATGTGCTTTTTAATGCCAAGAGCCTCCTTCCTGCCTCTGGCAATTAACACTGACATTCACCAGGGACAGGCTTGGGACTGCAAGGCTTGTTTCCAAATGAGGATACAGGAAAACTATTAGTTGCAGACATTTAAGATTCACTTTAACTTCCGCTGATACCAGGCTGAGCTCAAGGGGACCATGAAAAATCTTCAATTTAACTGTTGTCTTCCACAGAATGCTGAACATCAAGTCTCTCTATTATTCATCACATAACAGCTGAACTTAGCTTTTTAAACTAACTGTTCTAATTCCCATTGTAAGACTTTGTTGTCATTTTCCATTAAAGCCAACAGGAGGATTCCTAGTTTCTGAACTTCATTGGCATTTTCAGCTTGAGACATTTAAGATTACTAATATTTTACTGAATTATCAAAGTGGGATGTTTATAAAGCATGTACATGACTGTTTTTAATATTGTCACTTCAGCTTTGGTGTTGCCTTGCAAAACTTCTGTGTTATCTGAATTTATAGATTTGCCCAGAAATTTCCTAGTGTAAAGTAATCACTGCAAATGGCAGGTATCTTGTTTACAAAGCTTTTTTTTTAACAGACAAAATAAAGGTGAAAAGAGTGAGGATAATATTTATTTCTACTGATTATATCAGATTATTTTATGCCAGTGGGTTTGCTACATAATAATACATAGGATAGGGAATAAAACCACGAATCAAATCTGGTTTATTTCACCAAACAGTTTCCTGTTCCTGTTCCCTTCTTTTTCTTTAAAATTTAAGTGTACTGCATATTCTCTTGTTTCTGCAAGGAGACAAAGAACAACACATTTGTTGCTTTGTGCTAGTCTCTTATTTCTTTTAACTCATGATGATGGATGTTATCACTAAATTCAGGTTATCTGACTTGGTAAGTATGTAAGCATAAAAATATTTACCCATACAGATGCATCAAATATTTCAATGTGCATAAAGACAAATGTAATAAAAATTGTAACAGTGTTATATAGCAAACACATGCTATTTTTATTGCATGTATACCTTTCTGCTATTTCAGAAGTCATATTCTTGAAAAAGACATTGAATTACATAATACAGTAGTAAAACTTTCTGAATTAATGTATTTTAAAATATTATAATGGAAACTAGGTGAAAGCAGCCATAATAATTGGGACCACTGATATGCTAGTTTCTAGTGGTTTGCAGTGATTATTTTTTGTATTATACAGGAGTGGGCCTAATTATGCTAGTCAGTATTCATATAAATAATAAGAGTCAGTCCTTATCCTGAGAGACACAGTCAACACACAGGTTAGGAGGGAAAAACAGGTAACAGAGGTAGGAAATTATTTTCCTAAGGGGATTGAAAACAGGAAGGGGAGAAATTCCAAGGTTAACAGGCAGTAGCCTGTCCACAGTATATCATATCCTGCCCTTCAAGCAATAATTTCTGTTTTAATAATTTGGGCTTTCTTCATAAGCTTTTTAGCATGTCTGCCAGTGCAGATAGCATTCATGGGCAGAAGCAAGCATGGAGCCAGAAGTTATGCACATGACAAGCTGGCTAAAGAATAGAAATTTTGATTAGCTCAAAATTTTAAGGGTTTTACAGAGATACAAAACCAATGAAAAATATTCAAAAAGTACACTGAAATTACCAGAAAAGTCTCAGAGAGAGTGCTTAAGAAAATTATGCATAATTAAAGGATGAGACAGAATACAAGGTTCAGAGCTGGCTACCCACCTGATTTTCTAATATGCTGTGGCCTTTGTCTGAGAGTACAAATATTTATTGTGAGTAAAACAAATGCTGTAGGAGAGAACAAAAGGGATTTTTCCTGTCAGACTTTAGTACTTTTTCTAAATCAGGCAGAGCAAAATCTGGAACATAATTGTCCCTGGGAAGCAGCATATGGTTTAGCAGATATTCTGTGTTTCTGTGGTATTTTAACTATAACTTCCGTTCTTCACCCAAAGAAAACATGATCATAATGAAGTATGATTACAAAAACATCAGATAATCTCTATTTTTCCTTTCAGAAACCCCTGGTTTTAAGTCAGTCCCTCTCAATGCATCTCTATTGCTGTGTATTTTCAGATATTTGGAGGTTTGTCTAGATCTCCCCAACATCAACCCACTGATGATTTAACCAGCAAAAGATTTTTTTTGTCTTGTCACTTCTTCCAGGGGTGTTCTTACACTAAAGAAGAATAAAATATAGTATTTTTGATGGCTTTATGCAACAGTGAATCTCCCTTCCCCCCAGTTTATACAAGTTAGTTTTAAAATGAGATTGGAAAAAAAATCTAGTGTGTAATCAGAAAGATGCTGCTTATGATAACAGAGTGCAGAAAAATGAACAGATTCTCAAAGCAGTGGCAGAGACAGAGTAGATCCCACTTCAAACAAGGGTGAAAAGTTCAAGCATTTCCTGAAATGATGCAAAGAAAATGTGCTTCAAATGAATGAGAATTTTCTTATCCATTTGCACACTGGTTGGGTAACAACACTATTGTTGACGTGAAAGAAAGGTCAGCTCTCTCCCTGCTCACACTGGGGGTCATGAGAACGATTTTGGAAGTGCCAGTCACTGGTTGTTCTGAAGGCTCATTTCTCTGAGAGCTCTGCTAATATAGGTTCAGAGCAATATGCAGTTAGCTACAGGATTTTATGTGCTCAGTGGGCTTTGTGGATGGTTAGATAGAGCAAAACTTTGCACTGGATACAAAATATGCTAGAAAATATTTTCAGTTCAAATGCCAATTTTAAGAAGTTTTCTCTTTTTTTGCCCTGAATTTAATGATCTCTTTATCAAGGATTTTAGTTGTGTTAGGAGAAGAGTATAACAAAGAACTATAAAGCCTTTATTTACAAAAATTACAAGTATTAGCAAGACATAGGCAATAAAAGGTAGGTTAATAAATGAATATTTATGCCAGTTTTACTTAGATTCTGTTATTCAATCAAGCATAGGAAATAGTTGCTTTTTGTTTTAACATTCTTGTTGGTAACATAAAAGAGTGAAATTGGTGATATATTTTAATATAAAACAAGTCACTAAGTTTAACAAGGTCAGGAATAAGAGCCCTTTAGATTATTCAGGCAACTGTTTATTCTTTCCTTGGGATAGTATGATAACCCTCTACCTTTGCACTGCAACTTCCTATCCAGAAAAGGAGTAAAAATGGAGTCAAATACTGCATGAACTGACTTACATCATTAAAACCATTCAAAGAAACCCAAAATCTGGCAAGTTAATAAAGACACCTTTATTAGACACAGTCACACAATGCCTTCATTTTTAAATCATTCTCAGTATCACAAACCTCCAAATACTCTGACTTTTGTTGTGTTTAAATGACTGTACAATTACTTGGGTACATACCTAACCTTATCTGGACAATCAGAAACTCACATTTGCAAATGGAAATATCAAATTACAAGGACAGCCACACAGGACACTGCTCACATGAGAACCAGGAAATGCATGAAATTAAACTAAAGGCACAAAGGACAAACACTCCAACTCTCTTTGCTTTGCTTTGGTTTTGTTTGTTTGTTTATTTGTTTCTGGGTTGTTTGGGGGTTTTTTAATGGGATTGGTGTGGGCCTAAGACAAACATTCTCATTTGGTTTTCTGTTAATCCAGGTAATTTATGCACCTTATTAAATGATTTTACTAAAATCTTAGTGTTTCTATTAAAAATGCAAAAATGAGCAAAGAAAATTAAAAAAATTTTAATTGTTTCATTATAGATTTATAACTTTATCATACTTTCCCAGATTCTTATAATGATTTTAATGGTTATCAGTTTAACTGCTGCCTTCTTTTTATCTGTGTTTGTTTCTGCGCTTTCTTACTGCATTTACTGTTCAAGAGGAAAGGTGATGTAATGTAACATTACATTCTAAGAGAAACACAGGGAACATCAGAGCTGCTGAAACCATTTTCTATAACTGCATACTTGCTATGATTTAAAAAAATGACAACAATTTGATCTGAATTGCTTCCCATTTCTTTGCAAAACAAATATTTTGTAAAGATAGACAGATTTGAAATATCCACAGAAACTTTCTGAACATGGATATTTTAATGATTAGGAAAATCCTTTATTCTTCCTTTGCTTTTTCTACTAAATAGGTTTTGAAAGCTCTGTAGTGCTCAAATACCATAAACAGGCAGTTAACACAGGCAGACACCTGAAAAACTGAGACTAGTTGACTTTTACTGGATCCATAGCATTGATAAAGGCAGTATAAATCCACAAAATTATATATATAAATGTATATGTATAAATGTACACAAAAATTATGAAAAAATATTTAATTCTCTTATTACTGGGAAAAAATACATGGAGGCAATTACTTTTTCTTTTTTTTTTTTTTTTGTCACAAAATCTTAGTCCATATTTTCATTATTAAATGTCTGTTTTAATTGACATAATCACTGAAATTTGAAGTTCACCCAAATAGTCAGGAAACCTCCAGGTGTTTCAAACATCAGACTTCAAGAGTTTTCATTCTTCATCAGAAACTTACAAAATTCCGTCATCTTCTGCTTATGTAATTTTAGACACATAGTTATTTGACCTGATATGTGGATGTATGCACCACCTCTTTTTATTCCATAATCTCACATCTTGGAAACATTTAGAAAAATTTTGGTCATTAACTAATGCCATCTGCAAAATCCCAAAAGCAACGCGTAAAATTCCACGTGACAACTCCCTTCCTCATCTCTCCCTGGACCTTCTGGCAGGACAATAAAACAAAGATAAGGTGGTACAGAATGGGTTTTATCCAGCCTCAGACTTTGCCAGTCTCAAGCCTGCCTAATAGGCAAAACATTTTATTCTAAAGCAAAGCTTTTGAGGTTATAATTACTTAGAAGACACTAGATGGTATCACAGTTGCTGGAAACAGCACACCATTTTGGGCTAAAATCCAGATTTAAACGAGTATCTACGCTACACATTTGTCACCATTATGTTGCAAAGGCTCTATCTCAGAGTTTATTTCAGTGGTTGACAGGACTGAGACATACTGTAGGAGTTATCTTTTTAAATATTAATACTGGAGAAGACTGTGTGCTTTGCTCTACAGATATGCCAGAGAGAGGGGAGGAATGTTTCTCTATTCTCAAGTCTATCTGAACAGTTAGCAGTAAGCAAAGAGTACAGAGCACTCATTTCTAGAGCATTTAGTGTTTATACTCTCTCAGTGGCTTGTAATGGGTCAGCATAATTACATAAATCAATGTGCAATAAAGAACATTAAAAACCACAGCACTTGCCACCCCAGCACACAGGGTCCTTGGGGTAATTTAATTCCTGGGATTTTTCCAGATCAAAAGGCAGGGAATTCATTCTCTGAAAGACAATGTTAATGGGACAGCCTCCTTGTTAGCTCTCCTTCTTAGTAAATCCATACTTGTGATACAAGAGTGTTCTTAAAATGGATTATCAAGGGACTTAAAAAGGATCCACTCAGGTAAATGATGGTGATACTTTTGCTATCATTTTGAAGGGCATATGAAAATCTCCTGTGGGCTTAAGAAAAGCTCAGCTTGTGAAATATGCAAGAGGGTTAAATATTTGGACTGTCTCTATATGCAAAGTGAGCAGTTTTCTGCTTGGACCCATCAATACTAAAACTTTACCCATTTCTTCAGCAATCTTTGAGCCTAGTCCCAGTGGATAGCTGAAGGGCAAGCCTGTAGAAAACTTCATCTGATGTAGCTTTAGAAAATATATTTTTAAAAAGCATTTCTGATTTGAGATTTCATTTGTGGTGAATGGACAAAAAACCCACCTGTACTAATGTCTATGCCCACAAAGGAAAATGTAACTCTCCTAATGTTAGTTTACAGTCTACTTCTTTCCAAGAAAACTTAGGGGTCTTCCTCTCCACCAGGAGCTGTCTAATTATGTAAAGGAAAAGTGATTAACTGATTATGATGAATAAATTAATCTCTGAGGATTTGTATGTATTCAGACATTTCTAATTAGTATGGTTTTCATGAAGAAATTCAAGGCAATCCTCTGTTCCTATTAGTAATGACTAACAGAACAATAAGTAATTTTTGGCAGCTCCCTGCAAAATTATTAGAATTAACATGGGATTAAGGATTTGTGAAAAATTTGTCACTGATTAATGATGTGAGACTGACAAGTACCACAGACTGCCCTGGAAAAACACCCATATCTAATGATTTCAGCAAGCAACAATGGAGCAGGGGTTTCCTATCACCTGTACCAGAAATGCTGATTCCCTTTTCAAGTTCCCTATTCCTCAGTTTTCCTAGTGAGGATCACCAATTATTGCATGCAGGAACAGCATGTTTCTGTTCCTGCATCTCAGGACATTTCACAATGCTTTTTCAAGTCCATTTTATAAATGCATTACCTACCAAATATTTTTGCAGTTCCTTGTTTCTTTTTCTTTGAAATGTACTTTATTAGATTTGCCAAAATTGTGCCTTCATTGATGACTGATCTTTATAAGCAGCCTTTAAAAAAACTCAGTGTTTAACAACAGTAATTTGAATTATCATGGAGATAGATTCAAACAGATTAGTTAAAGTGGCTGTGAAACAAACAGACATAATTCCAGGATGATCAAGAAAGCTATTTCTACCAAACAAGTACATGCCTCTGTACAAAACACTCGTTCATGGTGTTCTGAAAGTATTCATAATATCAGTGAAGAAACAGGAATTTAAACCAAAACAGGCATAAAGAATAACTAATAGCTTCCTTGGGGAAAAAGAGAAGCCAGGGGAGGAGATTGATGGCATGTGTATCCAGGAAAATGAGGAGCAATGGAGACAGTCTCTGTCTCCCTGTATCCAGGCTGATATTTTTACACATCATGGTGCAGTTCCCTCTAAGGGTAAAAATTTGGATCTAAAAGGCAGCAGAACAGGAGATGCTCTCTGAGTAGGCAGCCAGCCCCTGAGAAGGCTTCATGAACCCATAGACAGAGCACTGTGTGGCTACACTGGTATTGCCACACTCAGTTGCCATAAAAGTGTTCTTTGACTCTAGAGAATCCTTCATCAACACTTGAGTGACATCCAGAATTACAGGAAAATTCATCATTATGTTCAATGTCTGATCTGTGTTCTCATTGTTTTTCTCTTTCTGTCTCATTTTGCCTGGATGAAAAATGAGCAAATTGTGTCTATATATTTATTTATTTTAATAAACAATGGGGAGAGCTGTGAGTACCTGGTTTTCTTTATACATAACTTTGTGCTCACTTCCCACCTACACATATAAAAGATTTTTCAGGAGGCTGAATGCAATGCATTGGAAAACATTGTTGTCAAAGCAAAAGACCATACAGAAATGCTAGCAAGTAAAAAAGTGCAGCTACTGAAAGTTACATCTCCTTCCCCCTTACTCCCAGAATCAGCAGGACTGCAGTTAAAGCCTCTGTTTCCTCAATAATAGCCATTTTCACTGTAATCAACAATGATGTCACAAAGCAGGAATTATGACTTCAAGTAAAGAAATAAACTATGTGGGTATCTGGACTCTCCAAAATCAAAGGCCTTTTTCTCATGCAAATGTCTTTACTTATGAAGAAGAAAACATCTGATGCAAATGGATTTGTTTCTAAAGAGATTATTTTTCAAAGATTTCTGTGAGGAGAGAATTTCTTTACAAAGTCCACTGGACTATTACAGCTCTCTAGTAGTGGGTGGCATTGTTTCAATATCTGGTGCTGTAAATCCATAGTCCAGTCAGAAATTTGACTTGCACAAATGATTGGTGCTGAATAAGTGGTCAACACAGAGGGCCCCTCTATTTGGCTGTAAAATGTTTTTGTTCAGAGCCTTTCATTTCAACAATTTATTATTTTCCAGGATGAACTATTCTTTCTGTTGAAATTGCTCATACATATTCTTACACTGAAGGCGATTGTGTGTGCTTGCGTGGGTATGTATATGTAAATGTTGGCAAAATGTGTATTCACTCATTTATAAATTTATTGAAGCAGGATGAAGCAGTGCTCTCATTTGCTGTCATTCTGCAGACACTTAATTTGCACTCAAATGCCTCAAAAACATCTTCACTTGAAATCTGCAAAGCTGGAATGAATTCAGCTTGGAAACAATGTACTAAAAGAAATATAAAGATCTGAGGATTTAAGCACACAATGACAAAGCATCATTAGTGAGGAAATTGTAGTATTTCCTCAAATTAGGTTTGCTGTAAGTACATATTTATAAATAGTTTGCTTTTAAATTTTGCTACACGAGAGTGTTGCTCCTATTTAATTAAGAAGTCTAGAAATGTATTTACTGCAAACTACAGAATACATTTCAGGGAGCAGATTCCTTTACCTTTCTCTGACCCAGCTGCAATGGTTGTAAAGCACCTTTCCCTTATTTAAGTAGGGCATGGGGGTCCTGAGCCGAATGCAGCATCCAGCAGCTCCAGCTAAAGCGCTGGTCGATCTCTCTTCTTCCTCACAGATTATTTTAGCAAGCTGAAAACTAAATCCTGTCAAACAAACAGCTTCCACTCCCTCCCAGCCTCCACACTGCATGTTGACAAGAACTGGGGCTCAAGAAATGACATCCCCTTTTGGCCACTGACTCCACTGGTTTCTGCAAACGTTGGGTAAGACGTTAAGACTGAAGCAAGATGCAAACAGACACTGGGGTGATGTCTATAGCAGCACTGACAGTACAGAACAAGAGGCAGCCTGCTCCCTTGTGATGCCTTCAGAAAGCTGACTGAGCCAGCAGTGTGGGAATTCTGGACTTCTTTAGGATTCTGCAGTTGTTTTAACATTGGTATATACACAAGGTCAAAAAATGGACAGTCCTTTCTGACAAATAGTGCAACTTAAAACCTGTCCTTTCCATTCTAACATATTTTTTGTTCCTGGCTTCAGTCTTTGACTAAACTAGATAAAATAGATATTAATCCATATTTCAGTTCTTTCAAACTGAGAATTCAGCTGAAATCTGAAGACCATAGATGAAAAGAATCAAATTTTGACTCTAATTAGATAGTATGCAGACTGCAGAGATAAATGTATCCAAGTGAGAAATGTTAAACTGCATCACCAAAGGATCAACTTCCCATGATTGATTCAGGATTTATTACTATTTGATTTTACAATAATAGAAAGCATATTTTAAGAATTATAATAGAGCTGTATTTTCTTTCACTTAGAGAAAACAGCTACAGTATTTAAAATTATTAATATCATCAGGAATAAAATGGAACTTGTTAATGTGATGTTGAAACCCATAGTGCTACGTCCTTCCACAGGGAACCACCATTCCCAGTATTCCCAGTATATAAACTAGCCTGCAAAAGTAGTGCTCTGCTCTTAATACCAGCCTGGTGTGTGTTTGTCAGCATCACTGAGGACAAGAGCAAGCAGAGTGCAGACATTCCACTTCTTATCAAGATTTGAAAACCGACATTTTAATGGGTATGGCACTCAGCAGACCTCAAGACTTTCTTTTCATAGCTTTGAATTGCCACCCTATAATTCAGTACTATTAGCCTCCACCTCTTTCATTTTATCATCCACAGGTGAATACATTTGTTGAAAACATGATTTCTAGATGCTTTGTGCAAGTTAAAACTGTCAAAAATACAAAAGAAGAGAGAAATATATGACAGTTATGCAAGTGAAAGGACATTTATAAAAGTGATTTATACTTCCACTAAATAAAAAAGAAGTCTTACCTAAAGGGCAAATCCTGCAGTCCTCAGAAAAAGAAATGTATTAAAAATTTTGTCCAACTCCCAAAGACCTGATTCAGGAAATTGATTAAGCATATGCCTAAATTTAAATTCCTTGGGAGAATTTGATATTAAGTGGCACATACCATTAAATCCTGTATTAAAAGAAAAAAAAAGTATTTTCTTTTTCATTGTCAGTGGGGCTTTGTTGCATGTTTATTTTTAGGAAAGGTGAGTAACATGAAATCAGTGTTACTAAAAATAAATAGCAGCAGATACTGGAAGGTTGATAGCAACAGACTGTCAGAGCCACTAAAAGCTCTCTCTGTCTTCTGTAGTCTACTCATGGTTGTTATGGGATGGTTTCTACCAAAGATGTGGTTTGCTGTTTGTTAAAATTATGTGAGGACCCTTAAGCCAGCAGCTTATAGAGCAGCTGTCCTCAGACCTTGAATCTGTCTCAGGCAATCAGGCACAACTGAGAGACACTGAAGAGACCTAAACAAACTTCTTTATCATGTCAAACATCATGTGAAATTTAAACAGTTGGACCTCCCAATATCAGTACTGATATTTCTGAATTATCTGTTCACAGATACTAGAAAATGCATCTCCTGCCTTGACTTCAGTCAAAATATGAGAAAAAATCATCAAATTGTGACAAAAAATATGAGAAGTAATCCATAAATGAGATAAAAGACCTCTTAAGTAGTGGTTTGTTTGAATTTCTGGTTTTTAAGCTTACAGGCCTGTTTTAGACACAGAAATGCCCACACATGTTAAGCACACAATCTCCTTTTGTTTAATAAAATACTTATTAAAGTTAACTTTGCCTCATGATCCAAGCACTGAAAATGGTTTCTATAGCTATGTTTTGCTAATGGTTAGAAAATAACTTTAAAAAAGCATATTAAAATGCTCACAACAGGTATCACATCACTGAAGTGTTTGTGACTTGGTGCTCCACCAGTGAAGGCACAGCACAATGAGTTATTGATGGACACACATGTGGGAACCCCAGGAGTGCCAAGAGAACACGTTGTTATCAGCACTGCATAATATGATGCTGAATGAATTAACTGTGGTGATTGCTTAAAATGTACCTTTCTGTGTAATAGCCCTAATTATCAGCAACCCTTTATCATGAGTGGGTAATCGTTTTTAATTCCTCCAGTATCTATTGTAGTAACATTAATCATGATGAGCTCATTTGGGTTTAATGCGAATATAATATGTGGTACCGCAGGAAGTCAGCTGAAATTCAGCAGTATGTAAAACCCACTGCCATACAGCAGGGTTATCTCAAATTGCCTCCAAACACACTGGCTGGCATGCACAGCCCAGGGAGCTGCTGGCTTCATCTCATGTGGGCTTCTCCCCAGCCAAGAGCCAGTCCGGCCCCAGCTGGGACGTGAAGTTTTCTGGAACTCCTTTTTGCAGAAGCTGAGCTGGGGCATTGATACACTTGGTCAAGAAGAGTGGGGGGCAACAGCCCATGGACACACAAAATGCACTGGATACCCACTGCACATAACCTTCTCAGCCAGCATATCCATGAACAGATTGCAGCTTCCCAAATTTTTAACTTGTAGTTGGCTTGATACATTTTTTTATGAATTCTTTAGTGTTTTTGATTAATAGAAACTGCTAATGACTGATTAGTTGTTTTACCTGTTATCCCTTGTAAGTAGTGACTGGATTGGCAAGTGTCTTTAAACTATCAAAATATATGCTTCTCCATAGAATTAAAAATAAAACAAAAAATATTAGTGCCAAATGTTACAGTACTTGCTTTCCCCCATGTGACATATTTTTCTGTGGCACAATTGACTTCTGACTTTGTATTATCTGGGACTGGGGAAGAAGTAGGCATTCATTGTTGACCTGAGCTAGTCATATTGTACACTGGGGAAGATTCAAATTTCCATTCGTACTCTTAAGGTATTACCTACTCATATCTTATGGCTCTTGGAGACATAAAGTTCCCATCACAATTTATCTGTGCATAAGCATGCAAACAGGCACAAATATAGACCTTGTGTGATTATAGAAGGAGTTTGATATGATTATTTCTATGCATGGATTAAAAATAAGCTTGCATGAGCATTCAAGAAATTCAACTCAATTTTAGTCAGTCCTAAGAGAACAGAAATTTAAAGCTTCATTTATGAAAGTCATAAGTTAGACTCTGCAAAATTTTCTAAAGTCACAGTGCTGGCTCAGATTTTTCTGAACTGTGACAGTGTAAACCGCTGACACCTTTTTTTCTTTTAATTGTTTATTTTTCAAGCTGTTTCTGGTGAGTGGGCATCAAACCTGCAGTGCTGTGAAAATTTATTCTAAGAGAGGATGTGGTTCCTTACAGGTTTAGAAGCTCTATAAAAATCTATACAGCCATACTATTTACCCATTAATAAATGGCTTGTGTTAGCAGTAATGAATTTAAAGGTTTCTGCAACTGCTATTTCATCCTGAGACTCCTCTGCAAAATTTTCGAGTACCTTGACACAAAAATTCAGGAAGTAATTATCTGTCTAAGCTTCCTTATCTTTTCCATTTTATCTTTTAAGGAAATCAGGACTGGATTAACTTCGTATTATACCTTGTAGAAAGCTGAAAACTTCACTGAGGTTAGAAATGAAACTATCAAGGAGAAACTAGCTGGTTAAGGACTTTGCCCTTTGCTTCTGGTTGTGAGAGTGCATGAAGGTTCATGCTCTTTTAGTGCCTTTTTAAGGGGCCTGTTCTGTCAAGGTGAGCAGCACTGCCATAATGGAATTTCAGGACACTGGAGCACTGTGTGCTGGCTTGGATCTGCCAGATACTCAGGCTTGACCTGGAGGGTACAAGATGCAGGGCATGTGTGTGTTTTAGACTTTTAGACTGCTACTCAGACCATTCACAGTCCAAACTGGCTTGGGAATAACACAGGCATGAGGCACTCTCCGTGTGAGAAACTGTGAGAAGATTTCAGGCAGGAGAATATTTGATTACAATAAAATATTCACTTGTAATTTTATAATTATCTTTAAAATGGAGTGCTGAAGTTGTCCTTTTTGATATAGATTAGCCTCTAAACTTCTATAGTTAGGCATCTTTTTGCTGACAATATTGTGAAACAAGAAGATGCTGTTAAAAATGTTTTTTTGGTCATAACTTTGAAAAGAATATTATTAAAGCACAGTACATCACTGTATCTTTCAAAATAAAGTCTACTTTCAATTTATCTGGTAAGATCTTTCCACTGAATTTTCAAAAATATTACAAAGTAGCCCTTGAATTAATTTTCCTCCTAGAAAATATACTGACATTTAGATAAAATCATTACTTCTATCCCCATCCCCACACCCTGGCACAGTAATACTTGTAAGAAAATAAGTGTTGTCAGAGAAGGGAAGTGTAGAAGGGAAGCATAACCCATACAATCATTTTAGCCCCTGATGAAGTAACTCTTTTTTTTATTATGGAAAAAATCTGCTGCTGTATCAGATTGTAAAATGCAAAATCTTGCTGAAAGTATAGTCTGGGAATAGGAAATAAGATTAGAGGTGACATATTTCTATCAGCCATGAGGTCTTCTCCAGGCTGTAAGAAGGAAAAAACAGCTATTCAGTGTTAGCCATAATATCAGGCTTCTGTTTCTTATGGAATTCAAAAATAATTGTCACCTTAGGGCTGCATACAGCAGGATGAATTATATGTGGGTAGCTATGAACTCTGCTGTTTTGGGCAACTTACAGCTTGTATAGCTTGTTGCCTAAAAGGAAGCTTATGGTCAAACAATTCACATTAGACATTCTTGCTTTTAAGCTTAATAAAAGATATCTTTAAAAAGATTTTTAAGAAATCTAGTGCAATTGCAACCCCTGGTAAATGAACCATGCTAGCATTCAATTATTTGAATTAGAACTCCTGCTTAACGTTGTGCACGTTAAAAGCGAACCTTTTTCTTTTTCCCATTTTTTGTCACCAAGTGTAATCAAATCAGGACTGCAGCTTTCAATTATGCTTGTCCAAGATTGGAGCTCTTTAGTCTTTTGTGAAGACTTACTGCTGAGTGCAAAATGTGAGATAAGTTGCAAATGTTTAGACATGATGACAACTCAGAGGTCTGATTGATTACTAAAAAAGAGTAAATAGAAGGTGTTATTAAAGGGGTTTTTTGGACTGCAGCCCAAAGGACCTTTTAAGAATGTTTTGAGCCATTTCTTAGCGAAGAAAATACCAAATTAACAAGGTTCTTTCAGTACTTGAAGCAGAGATGGAAAAGTCTATTTAAACAAGCCAGTTAATGTTTCATGGGTTTTTTTATTCATGATTTATACTGAACTGGGCAAGTTTAGCTCTACCATAACTGACAGCAGCACGAGTACCTCAAAGTTCTTTACTTCCAAATAAAAAACTCACCGAGGTTAAGAGGGACCAAACACAGTTTTATCCTTTGATCATGCCTGGTTTCAAAAGGTTTCATTATTATTTCTCTTTATTTGGATGACATTTTATTCACTTTTCAAGCAGTCTTAACTGCTTTATATAAAGCAAGTTACAATTGGTATCTCACTGAAATTACCATTAAATTTTAATTTACACTTAAATGACCAGGAACAAAGCATAAGTCCTCAATTTCTGATCTTTTTCTCATTGAAATCAATGATAAAATTGTCAAGGACATAAAAAGAGCAGAATAATCTATCAATAATTTCTGAGTTTTCTGCCTTTGAAAGAAAACCTTACAGAGCTGTAAGAATTTAAGAAGATCAGATGATGATGATCCAAGAGACTAATATGACTTTGGTGCTACAGAAAATCTTTGTAAGGTACAGTAAAGATGCATGGGTACCCTTTACCATCAGAGCAGCAGGTCAGGGTAATTTTGTGTCTGGGAGGAAAAAGCAGCAGCAAGAAACCGTCAGAAATTAATGTCAGGTAGTCACCTGATAAAATCTAGAAGAAATTCATCAGTCTAGGAGTCAAAAATAAAGAAAAACTGTTCTTACATTCAGATCTGGTGCTGAAAAAAACCCAAACCAAACAATCAAAAGTGTTGAGAAAGTTAAACATGCCTTCATTGTAAACCTGTCATGAACCACAGAATATATTATTAGCACCCATGGTTCTCACAAGAGGTACTGGCCCACTCCATCCTAAGCTACAATAGTCTGACTTGTACAGCTTCAGTTCAAACCATGTCTCTGCAGTCACAGGAAAATTATTATTATTATTTTCATCATCCCACATCTGGGTCCTTAAATACACATTTTCAGAAATTATGCATCTGCTTGTAATTCCACCAGAATGGATCAACTGTTACACTTCCAATATTTTTTGAATGGTTCCAGTGTTTCTGTTTGTGTCCTATCAGACGAAATCTCTTCTTTTGGAATTTCAGTTTCATCCTTAGCTCCACTTGAGGCAGGCCTGGGCAGGCTTACAACAGGCAGCAGTGGGGTTTTATGGCCTTTTCAGTATGAAGTGCAGTTCCAGGCATGTGGCTGCACTGGCTTTTCGCTCTGGCCCTTCACCACGTTAGTGCCTAAGGTACAAACCACCAGTCAATTGACTGGCTCTTAGACTGGAATCTAAAACATTTAGAATAAACATTTCAGAAAACAAAAAAACTAAAAAGGTCACAGTTTTGCCCTGCTGCTGCTCATGGCTAGATTACTTGGATGTGTGCAAACAAAGGTACCATTTCCTTATTCTATAAGAGTGGTAAATGCTTTTTCAAAATTCAGATCGTATGCAAAAGCAAGAGAAGGGTGGATTTTGAGAGTCAAAAAGTTGTTTAAAAAAAGGAGGGAAAGGAAGAACACTTGTTAGCTGAAATTATTCTATACATCTCAAAAAAATTTATTATTTTTTTCTTTCAGTTCTTCAGAGTGTTTTCAGTGGTATCTATTTTTAAACAAAGAAATTACAGCACAAAACAAGGTTGAAAAGCTCTTTTTATAAATGGAAAACTGAACCCTTTTGTTATTTCTTACCCTCATGAATATTTTATTTGACAGAAATAAACTATTCAACACAGAAATTCTGTTTCCTAGTCAATATCATATTGACTGAAAAAAGTCACCTGGCTACAAAATGTTTGACTGAAATTCAGTTGCTGTCTTGCAGGAAACATAGCCCATAACTATGATGAAAATTAGATTTCCTTTCCCCCTTTTGTCTGTTATCAACCCCTTGTCCCTTGTAAGCAAAATCTATTTTTTTTTATTGTTCCATTACCCCACATCATAGTGGAGTCTGAGGTCAGTACTGAGACTCCTAAATGTTATTATAATATGAACCATAAGTAGTAACACAAGATGATTTTTTCTAGTCTTAAAGTTGGAGGAAAAGTATTTTGTAACTGTAGATTTCAGTTGCATGGTCATGAAGAGAGAAGTTATCAAAAAACACTCGTTGTACAAAGTTTTATAAGGACTTGTGCCTAGACTGATACAAAAGGGCCAATCTCTTTATCTCTGTGCTGCTTTCCTATAAAAGTAGAACTGAAATTATTATAGTTATTCCAATTATAGTTATTCCAAACTATGATTTGGACAACGGACTATAGGAAAGAGTTGGCAAGTTATGAATCAACAGAATTTTGTTGAGTATCTAAATTTTACCACTTCAATAATATTTTCATAAATCTACATTTATATTTGCATAGGGTTGTGGGTGGTTTAGTTTTCTCTGTTTTTTTTTGGTTTGTTTAACTATGGTCTTTAAAGTTAACTGTGTAGTCTCAGTTTATGGATCTCAGGGAAATAATTTTTAATGGGCAGATCTTCACTCACTGTTCTCATCCTTGCACGTAGCAAAGGAAATTTAAACTGCCTAAAGAGGACACCTGAAGCTCCTTCATAGCAGGAGTTGACTTAAACTGCAATGGCTGGAACACACACCTTGAAGTAAAAACCATGCTGGTGTTACAAAGATGTCTCAAAAGTTATCAAACCCTTCTCCAAGCTCAGGCAAGTTAGAAACAAAATTTCTGAAAATGTTTTGCCAGTACTTTTAAGTATCTTTTTTGAAATCCACTGCAAAAGAAAAAAAATCAGGCAGAACTAAAGACAAGGGATCTGAAGTACTATGCAAATGTCCAAAACACGTTTAATTAATGATATTTATTTTTTAGGTATTTTTTCAGGCTTCAAGAATATCTGGAACTCACTTTGTGGGTTAAAATGGAGTCATATTCTGATCTTTGTTAAAGCTTTGACATTCACATATCTTTTTATTAATCCACAGTACACAATGCACTCACTTATCTTAAAATTTTAGAAATACCTGCCACTGACAGCATCCACTATGTAAACTCCCAAATTACTTCTTTTTCTCATCATTGAATTTATTATCTGACTATCATATGTGACTTCACATGTAGCTGAAATATACTTGAAAGAGTTACCAATTTATTGTCACTTTCATTTGGGTATGGAAAAATAATTTCTGTGATTTCTTTGGGGAATGGTTTCTTTTTTTAAAAAAGTGTATTGAGGCACAATGAATGTCAAATGCTTCAAAAAGTAAAAGACAGTGTTTAGTGAGAAACTTTCAGCCTTTCAGTTTCCAAGTACAGCAGTCAAAGGGAGACTTTTCTTCCACACTCTATCATTACCCCTTCAGCCCCTCTGACATTTTGACATATCATCATTTCCATGATCTCAAGCATGTATACATTGATTTTTCAATCATTCTCTATTAAACCCAACAAAAGAAATTTAACGATCCAATTGAATCAATCCAGGGGAAATAACTGCTAGTTTCAATGCTATCAAAAGATTCATGCTATTCTTAAAGTTTTCTTTTTTGTTGTTTCCTCAAGTGAAATAAACAAAATGCTCCTTGTTCCCTCCAAAATGAGAAATTGCATTTGAGACAGAGGGTCTTGCAGGCAGTGAAATCATCTGTAGGCATACAGACACAGGGTCCCTGCCAGGGCCAGGAAGGAGTGCACAGCTGAGAGGGAAATGTTGCCTCCTCAAAGGGCATTTGGGATTTCCTCTTGTCTGCTGAGCTCTGCTGAGCTCTGCTGAGCTCTGCTGAGCTCCACTGCAGCTCCTTTGATGCCATCTCCAGGCCAGCAAAGGACAGAGGCAGGACCAGAGCTGACCTTCCTTTAGGGAAGCTACTTCAGCACAAGAGACAGAATTCTCGATGCATTTGAGAAGCAGAGCTGTGGGTGACCTCTGCCCCATGGCAAATACCAGTAAATGCTCCCTGAGCACTGCCACAGGAACAGTTACTGGGAACAGACATCTGCCACTGACGTTTCATACAAAGCTGTATGTTGGGAAGGTCTCTAAATGTGCTGCTCATGGGCATCTTTAGGAAATACAAGAAACAGTATAATGTTTGAAGGGTCTGTCCTTTATAAAGAGGTTAGAAAATTCATTATATCAATCCTGCTGGGAGGCAAGCCTGATATTCTTGTTCTTGTATTGGAAAGTTACCAGGTATGCTGTTCGCACTGAAGATTTCCTCTTTTATCAGAAGAAACCTTTCTGGCTTACTCATGTGTATTGGAATAGAGAGATCTGGCATTTGGTGAGAACTTGATGAGCAGAGGTAAGTGTTGGCAGGGCATTCACAGGGAATGCTAAGTGACTAATGGAATATATGGTGTTACCTCTTTAAAGGCTGAGATAAGTCCTTTCCTGTTCACTTGGGAAAAAAAAACCTGCACATAACTTATCCCTTATTAAGGAAAGATATATCTCTATAGAAACAAAACACTCAATCTTTGTATCCAGTTAGGTAGGGTGTAAGGCCACAGCTACCCTGAATTCTTTTAGGAGAAGACTGTGGGTATTTTAATATTGACTTTTTTACCCCAGATACTCAGTGAAGTTCAAATTCATCTTGCATAAGTTCTGGACAAAATTATTGACCTAGCATAAGTGGATATCCCCCAAAGGTCAGGAGCTGAAGCCCTTTGAGAGATTTCCTTCATCATTTACCATAAAAAGCAGAGACATCTGGTAGACAACTGAAGCTTTAGTCCCCTTTGCAATTTGAGGACCTCTTCACATTATGTGACAGCAATGATTAGAACTGGCTTGAGGGTTAAGTACGGTTTTAGCCCCCTTATAGAATCATAGAATGGTTTGGGTTGGAAAAGACCCTAAAGATCATCTAGTTCCAACTCCTGGCCCGGGGCAGGGACATCTACCACTAGTCCAGGTTGTTCAGAGTCTCATCTGGCCTTGAGCACTTCCAGGGATGGAGCATCCACAGGTTCTCTTGGGCAATCTGCGCCAGTGTCTCACCAAGCTCACAGTAAAGAATTGCTTATATCCAATCTAAACCTTCTGTCAGTTTAAAGCCATTTCTCCTTGTCTGTCACTCCAGGCCCTTGTAAAAAGTCCCTCNTCTGTGATTTCTTTGGGGAATGGTTTCTTTTTTTAAAAAAGTGTATTGAGGCACAATGAATGTCAAATGCTTCAAAAAGTAAAAGACAGTGTTTAGTGAGAAACTTTCAGCCTTTCAGTTTCCAAGTACAGCAGTCAAAGGGAGACTTTTCTTCCACACTCTATCATTACCCCTTCAGCCCCTCTGACATTTTGACATATCATCATTTCCATGATCTCAAGCATGTATACATTGATTTTTCAATCATTCTCTATTAAACCCAACAAAAGAAATTTAACGATCCAATTGAATCAATCCAGGGGAAATAACTGCTAGTTTCAATGCTATCAAAAGATTCATGCTATTCTTAAAGTTTTCTTTTTTGTTGTTTCCTCAAGTGAAATAAACAAAATGCTCCTTGTTCCCTCCAAAATGAGAAATTGCATTTGAGACAGAGGGTCTTGCAGGCAGTGAAATCATCTGTAGGCATACAGACACAGGGTCCCTGCCAGGGCCAGGAAGGAGTGCACAGCTGAGAGGGAAATGTTGCCTCCTCAAAGGGCATTTGGGATTTCCTCTTGTCTGCTGAGCTCTGCTGAGCTCTGCTGAGCTCTGCTGAGCTCCACTGCAGCTCCTTTGATGCCATCTCCAGGCCAGCAAAGGACAGAGGCAGGACCAGAGCTGACCTTCCTTTAGGGAAGCTACTTCAGCACAAGAGACAGAATTCTCGATGCATTTGAGAAGCAGAGCTGTGGGTGACCTCTGCCCCATGGCAAATACCAGTAAATGCTCCCTGAGCACTGCCACAGGAACAGTTACTGGGAACAGACATCTGCCACTGACGTTTCATACAAAGCTGTATGTTGGGAAGGTCTCTAAATGTGCTGCTCATGGGCATCTTTAGGAAATACAAGAAACAGTATAATGTTTGAAGGGTCTGTCCTTTATAAAGAGGTTAGAAAATTCATTATATCAATCCTGCTGGGAGGCAAGCCTGATATTCTTGTTCTTGTATTGGAAAGTTACCAGGTATGCTGTTCGCACTGAAGATTTCCTCTTTTATCAGAAGAAACCTTTCTGGCTTACTCATGTGTATTGGAATAGAGAGATCTGGCATTTGGTGAGAACTTGATGAGCAGAGGTAAGTGTTGGCAGGGCATTCACAGGGAATGCTAAGTGACTAATGGAATATATGGTGTTACCTCTTTAAAGGCTGAGATAAGTCCTTTCCTGTTCACTTGGGAAAAAAAAACCTGCACATAACTTATCCCTTATTAAGGAAAGATATATCTCTATAGAAACAAAACACTCAATCTTTGTATCCAGTTAGGTAGGGTGTAAGGCCACAGCTACCCTGAATTCTTTTAGGAGAAGACTGTGGGTATTTTAATATTGACTTTTTTACCCCAGATACTCAGTGAAGTTCAAATTCATCTTGCATAAGTTCTGGACAAAATTATTGACCTAGCATAAGTGGATATCCCCCAAAGGTCAGGAGCTGAAGCCCTTTGAGAGATTTCCTTCATCATTTACCATAAAAAGCAGAGACATCTGGTAGACAACTGAAGCTTTAGTCCCCTTTGCAATTTGAGGACCTCTTCACATTATGTGACAGCAATGATTAGAACTGGCTTGAGGGTTAAGTACGGTTTTAGCCCCCTTATAGAATCATAGAATGGTTTGGGTTGGAAAAGACCCTAAAGATCATCTAGTTCCAACTCCTGGCCCGGGGCAGGGACATCTACCACTAGTCCAGGTTGTTCAGAGTCTCATCTGGCCTTGAGCACTTCCAGGGATGGAGCATCCACAGGTTCTCTTGGGCAATCTGCGCCAGTGTCTCACCAAGCTCACAGTAAAGAATTGCTTATATCCAATCTAAACCTTCTGTCAGTTTAAAGCCATTTCTCCTTGTCTGTCACTCCAGGCCCTTGTAAAAAGTCCCTCTCCAGGTGTCTTGTAGGCTCCCTTCAGGTACTGGAGGACCACACTTGGGTCATCCCAAAGCCTTCTCTTCTCCAGGCTGAACAATTTCAATTCTCTCAGCCTTTCCTCATAGGAGAGGTGCTCCATCCCTCTTACATTCTTGTTGGCCTCCTCTGGACTTGCTCCAAGAGCTCTTTGTTCTTCCAATGCTGGGGACCCCAGAGCTGCATGCAGTACCCAAGGTGGAGGCTCACAAGGATGGAGTAGAGGCCCAGAATCTCCCTCTGGCCCAGCTCCAAGGTATGACCTAAATCCAACTGAGCTGATTTTGTATAGAGTAAGAGAAATGATTTCTAAGTCAAAGACTGTCCCTGAATAAAATGAAGGTTTTACAGATTTTTGTAGGCTTCAATTAACTGGAAGACTATAGCTTCATAGTCCACTCACATCCTGCAGAAACATTTGGTTATCCTGGGGAGATGATTTTGCTAATGCATTTCCATGCCTTCAGGATGTAGGGTAGCATGTCTGCATCAGGAGGCACCAAACTCTGCCCTCTCAGATTCAGCACAACTCCAGCAGTGAAAGAATGGAGGCAGAGGAATTTCAAAACCCAAAAAGAGAGGATGATATCTGGGGGCTTTGAAATGGAGGAAAAGATTAGGAAAAATAATCAAAAAATAATCTGTATTTGAAAAACTTATAGGAAAAAATTGGGTCTCTCGAGCTTTTTTCTTACGTATTTTCCAAGCACTCAAACACTTGCAAAGCTGTTTGCTCTCATCACAGCTGTCTGTGAAGACTGTCATGCAAACAAAAAGTCCATTGCAACGTTAATATTTCAAATAAGTTGATACATTTATTTGCTAGTTTACGAGAACTTTCCTAATCTCATTTTGCATATTTTTGCAATATGTTGAGTTGCTTCGGAAGGTGACTGGATACCATTTCCTTCATGGAAGCAGATGTAGCCTTTTATTATATCAATCAATTTATTATATCAATCATGGCTCTCAATATATTCAGAATTTCTCTATGTTTCATACAAATCAGTCTAAAATAATCAGCAACCTGCAGTGCAATGATTGCAATTAGAGTTGTGCAAATCTTGTCCATTTCAGTTACAGGGTTTCACAAGAATACTTTCTTTCAGAAGTACTTTTCTTTTTAACTAGCTCACTGTTTGAGCCTGTGGGCCAATGTAAAAATAAAATTGCTCAATGATCTTTCATAATGCAATTTAAAACTAAACTAATTTGTTAGACAAATTCTTCAGGATTCTCTGAAACATCCATGAAGTACAGCTGATATTCACCACATTTTTATTTTATTCTTAGTATTTGCAGCAGTTTCCCCTATATTTATAAGGTAATTTTCATAATTTCTCAGTGATCTAAGAATCAAGTTGGCCTTTTTAGCTTAGGAATTTTAGTTTTCTCAATCACACTTCAAAGCATTTGCAAATTTTTGAAAAAAAAATTAATTTATATATTGCTATTTCTTCACTGTTACTTTAATCTTGCCCAGAATGTCCTTAGCACATAAACCATGATCTTTACAAGCATTTGTAAAACAATTTTTGAAAATCATTAAAAGCATAAGGCTAGAGATCTTGGTCACTTCACACTTCCCTAGCTTTAAGAAATGCCTGAATTAAACATAATGGCACCTCTGAGATGCTCGTGCTACAGCTGACAGATGCCAAGGTCTGTACATGATAATGTGTTTATATCACAGAGAAAACCCAAGCTGTATCATACAGAGATTAAGCAGCTCCACAGCTGGACGAGCCCTGCCAGTCTGAAAGCAGAACAATAGACACCTCCAGTCTGCCATGACATTAAGTTGACAGTCTTTATCTGCCATTGTTACTTAAAACATGGGAAAAGTGTTTCTTTGGAAGTTCCAAAAGGTACCGGATGTGCTGTAATTCCCAGCCTCCCATTTGTTTGTAAGGCAGGCCTGAAGCAAACTATAGATCTGAACTACTTAGTTATACCCCAGTGACCAGAGAGCTGCAAACGTGTCTCCCAGCCCACTGTGTTCCCTGAAGCATGTCCTTTAGACTATTATGTACCATTTGGACAATGAATCTTTCCCACCCCCAAAATAAAGGGAAATTCTGAATAGACAATGTTTCAATCTAATATTGTTCCATTCTTCACTGGCTAAAGAATTTTTTTTTTTTTAAGTACAGCTACAATGGGGTCATTCAACATGTTAAGGAATAATGTGAAGATTTTCCAGTCTTAAAGAAAATACCAGTATCTTCTTTTCTGGGATAAAAATAAAACTGTTACTTCTCAGGATCTGTAATCTGAAAAAACAATTTTCTGTCCAGTGGGAATGAAAGTTTAATGCTGCAGACAGTATAGGTGTATTATTCTAAATCACAATATGTTCCAGAATTCTGCAGTTCTTTCTAGTGTGGTTGTGTTTTAATAAGGCAAGATGGAATAAAAAAAGGTTTTTCATGAACTCCTGTTTCTTGCACAAAGAAAGTAGGGTTTATGATTCAGATAATTCAGATTTTAAATGGGAATTCTTGGACACTGATGTTACCTACTGGAATTTGGACACGTGTACACACCTGTATCTGCCACATACATAGAACATCTCTGGTATTAATTTTACAGCACATCCATAATTCAAAATGAATTGCTTTTGGACTGTAGTGGACTGAGAACTAAATAAATAGGAAGACTTCAAAGAGAATTTCCAATAACAAAACATATTCTAAAATGCTTGATCACCAGATAGTGAAAAAAAAATATATAGGTAGGAGCTTCACAATCTCTTGTTATTAATGTGTTTCTTTTAAAATACTAGCTGTACTTTTTCTCTTTTATTTGGCATAACAATACAAATACGAGAGCAATCACAGTATTGGGAGTGCAATTAAGTTTCAGGACAAAAGGGGCTGGAGCCATTAAACAGGTGCTGAAGTAGTGCTGTACATTTCAGATCAAAGGATCATTGAGTGGACCTAGTAACACTCTAAGTTGTAAGCACACAAGAATTTTAGTGGCCTGTCTTTAGAACTACTGTGCAGGGTGCTTTTAAGAGAGGTAGATGCATGTCTGAAATATCTTGAGATAGTGGTGGCAGAGAGGTGTTACATTTTCCCCAGCCTCCTAATTTATGCATATCCCAGTATATATTAATTTACGAAAAATGTGGTAGCAGTTCAGAGAACTGAGCTTTTTACTTAATACAATTTAGTCTAAGGAATAGACACAAAGTATCTAGACTATAGTATTTTCTAAATGATTAATCAGTTAATAGAATAAATTAAACCTAGTTAGAACTATTCTCAATAATTTATGAACAAACTCCTACTTATTTAGGAGTGGAAAAGCAAGGGAAAAGAAAAATAATTACTGGAGGTAGATGTCCAAATGACAATGAATTCTTAAGTTTGTGTCCTATAACACAGTACTTTGCTCTAAAAACCTTGAGAACTGTCATTAACTATATATGTTTTTTACAGAAGCAGTATTGTTATCAGTGGTTACTGCTCATGAGTGGGTTTGGGCCCCATGAAAGAGTCTCTTTGTTACACCACCACTCCTTAGTCAGTGAATTTAAGCACAAATTTTCATTATTGAGAGAAACAATTTTCCTGAGGCCTCATTCTCTATGACCCAATTTAATACACCAGGAGTCTCCCACAATGTTGGACTGAGAGCAAAGAAGAATATCCATACACAAGTTTATCTGTCATCTAAAGATGGAAACAGGGCATTTTTCTTATTCTGCTGAGAAATAATACTTCCTACTCATGTGACATTGTCAGAGGTCCATGTGTGACATCGTTCAATCTACGGAAAGCACTGCTCAGTCAAGAATTTGGAATATGGTCCTTTTAAGGAAATGAGTTATATGTTCTACTCTCAAGAAAGCATTTAAGCTTAGATTTTAAGCACATGGTTTTACTTTTTCCCATTTATTTAACATTAATCACCTAGTTACTGCTTTGCTGAATGAGGATGGTATTGCACATATGCTTAAAGTTAAGCATTTGATTAAGTGTTTTGTTACAGCACTTTGCACTGTGCCCTGTAGCACATCTAAAAGACATTTTAGCAGATTCAGAAAGCTCTGGAGAGAGCCTAGTGCCGCAGTGTAGCTGTCATTTTACACTGAACAGGATTTTGTTAATTTAACCCACTGCAATTGAAAGCAATATTGGACCTCAATGTGAGACAGAGGAAAAAAGGCTGCTCCAAATCATCACCATCATCATCATCATCATCATCATCACCAATTCATTCTGTGAATAATTGAGGCAGGTCACAAAGCTGTTCTAGCTACTAAATGATTCATGTCTATTGCCAGTAATTTTAGTTTTTGTTACATCACGGCAGCACTGCCGGCAGCTCCTATGAGATAATTGCAAAAATTGTCATGAGGAACAAAATTGTTTTATGTCTCAGCCCAAAGGTATGGAACTGGAGACTTGAAAAAATAGACTTATCATTGGTACTGGTAGACACCATTATTCTGATCCCTACCTCTTTTGAGATGTATTATTTAAAATTACTTGAATTTTTGTTGTTGCTATTTGTTATTAAAGAACACATGAAGTTTCAGTTCTTCAAAATTCTTATTAATAATGTATCTTACCATAGCCAAATTAGTCATGGTAGGTTTTAACTCAGTGTGTTTCTTTTCCTGTCTGACAAGCACTGCCTTCCTTCCTTCCTGATAAATATCTTCTTTTAAAATTTTGCTTTATTTTTTGACTGATTCAATTGTGTATTCATTATGGTTTTAATATAAAATTTGAAGACTTTTTCGGGAGGGAACGACATTTTCTACCACATCTATTTGAATGTCTTATTATCTTTCTCTAATAATCTATAGCACACATTCATTGGGATCAAATTTACTTTTCCACATATTGAAAGATCATTTCCCAGACTGACAAGAAAGCCATATGCCTCATTACCTTTTCTCACTTTTTCTTTTTGCTATCCTCAGAAGATCACCAGTGTAGTTCACCCTTACCAAAATCCAATCTATCCTGGAATAAACCTGCTCAAGTCTCCTTGCTTTTTTTCCAAAATGTCTCACCCCAAACCACTTGCCACCAATCTAGAAAGTCCTTTTTAGCAGTTCTGTAACTCCAGGTCAGGATCTCCATTATGATCTTTACTCTCCTCCTCTGTTGCAGCTGCCTCTTATCTTTTGCTTTTTAATATTGTTATTTTTTTTTTTTAGGAGAGGGGAGAAATTTTTTTTTATAATAGTGTAAATTTCACCAAAATGATAAAAAACCTACTCATTTTATTTTCTTTATATTTCTCCTAATTTTCGTTCATGCAGATTAGGATTTGCTTCCCTGTGTAGTCACTGCAGTGAGCACAGGAGAGAAAGGCAGACCCTCAGCTTGGCTGCAGAACCTGAGAGGAGAATGGGTTGAGGTTTGTGTCTACAGCAGCTGTTCTGTTTTGGAAGGAGTTTTATTTTTCTTGAGTGTTTGCTTATCTCCAACTTTGACTCCAGAGATCATTGAACTCTTGTTGCAGAGGTATCTCAGGAAAAAGAGAAAACAGGGAGTCCCTTGGGCAGCAAGGCTTCATCTGTAGTGTGAATCATCGTGCTTGTGCTAATGTCAGGATGTCTTCCAGGCTCAACATGACATGGAGAGAATTTTGTTCCTCCACAGTTAGCACAGCACCTTACTATGAAGATAAAGAAGGGGCCAGAAAGAGAACTCTGCATAACAGCTCTCCATGAAAAATATTTTTTCCCTATATTTTACCCAAACATGTATTAAAAAACAAACAAACAAACAAACAAACAAACAAACAAACAAACAAAACACTCCACAACCAAAAGTAGGAGAGGCATCAATATAAATTACCCTTCCTGCCTTTAGTGTGAAATTATACACAACAGAAATTCATGTATGTCATTAATGGCCAGCTTAAAAGCAGCATCTGCTAATCAACTGGTTTTTGCTTTTTATGCACTATTCCAGCTGGGCTGGCTGAAGCACAAGCAGGTGAAAATGACTTTTCCAAGGTCATTCTGCATGAACTCCGCTCATACTAACACTTGCTTATTCCCAGTCCTTCCCATAAGCCAGTGCATCATGTATGCATTCCTATGTGGTTAAATCTTTGAAATTATGTATTATCTTCTGATTATATATTCCTTAAGAAATCCAGTTTTTATGAACGAAATTATATTTACAGTAAAGGCAATGATCTTGTGACTTTATTTGATATGCAGGTGGTTGTTCACATTTCCATAAGAATTTCATTGTAATTCAGGATCACTTAAATACTAATTAAGTTGTCTCTTCAAGGTTATTTTATTATAATGCTCATAGAGTTCATGGGAGTGGGAGTGGGGTGGGAGCTTTTTGTTGTTTTGCTTTTTTCTTTTTTTTTCCTTCAAAGTAAAATTTAAGCTGATCTGTCAAACTCAAATTAAGGTCCTAAACCTCAGACTCTGAGGACTATATAAAAACAGTGATGTAAGCAGCTTTATCTGTTTCAGGGATGAAAAAAGTTAGTACTTCAGCTGAAAATGTTTTGAATTACACAAGAATCTACTGAAAAGGAGAATCCAAAATACCTCCTCCCCACAAAGAACCCTGTGCTTCATAGTCCTTTCAGAAAAATCACGGGATACAAGGTTAAGTCCAGAAGTAAGCAAAAAATTTTACATTGAGAATAAGTCTCCTAAGACTGACATAGCATCCTAAAAAGAGTAATGAATGAGCATATTAAAATACAGATTCAGGGCAGAGAATAAAGTCTATGTTCCTTTACAGAAGTATTGCAAAAGTCTGGGACTCACTACAGGCAAGTCAGGAAGAACCATAGAATGCCGAAAATCTTCTGTGCCTTTTTCCACATCTTTTAACTTGCTACACAAGTTTGATGCCATTATTTAAACATTTGATTACAATTTCAATTAGCCAATTTATATTTATTATTGGATGATATAGATATGACCAGCTAAGTATTTATGAAAGTACTTCATGCCAGGAGTTTCTGACTCTAACCAACCTAGACTCCATTTATGTGTATTCCTTGTGATAAAAGTATGTTCCCTGAAACATCCCACCTTGTTTTATTCTTTAGAGTAGGTGGACTAAATAAAATGGAAAATTTGCATTAATTTTTTTATCCAATCACTTTTTTTTCCAATAAGCAAAGCACGGTAGATAGATCAAAGGAGGGAAAAACACAACTCTGCAAGAAACTTCCTTCCATTTCATTATCTACAGAATGTTTTAGGCTGTGATCAGATCTTTCAGGGGTCCTAGGTTCCTCCTGTGGGCCTCTCTGTTCAGCCTTCAGGCCCAGGTTTTCCCTCTGATATAAACCTGTTCAAGTCAAGTAGTCAATTTTCCTATTGATCATGCTTGCCTCTCTTGGAGAGAAGTTCTTAAAATCTATTATTTTGTCTTCTTTGCTGATTATTTTACACTGATCAAATCTTTTACCCTGCAGACAAGTGGCTTTTAGTGATCATTAGGACTCTATTCTTCCAAGAGTAAAAATTTGCTGGATAAGAGATCAAACCCCATCTCTATGAATATATTTTCAAATTTAGAATTCTGAATGTTGTTTCCTGGGTTTAATTAACTTATAAGGCCACAAGAATACATAGATAATGCAACACAGGCTCTACACTATCACTAGAAAAAAATGTCTTTCAAGAGTAGCTGACCTCCAAAAGTAGTATATAGCAAATTAATAGCAGCTCTGTTCTTTCAAATATTTTCTTGTGCCTTCTGCAGTCAATATCACCCTTCTTTGAGTAAAAAAACCAAAAAACATGAAGAAACAGACTTAGTTTAAAGGTTTCTTTTTTACCTCATGGGACGAGACTTTCCTACTGGAAGACTGTATAACTAACTATAGAACATGATATAAGAAAATATTTTTTTTTCAAAATAAGAGTGGTCAAGTACTGGAATAGGTTGCCCTGAGAGGTTGTGAAATCTCTGTCCTTGGAGATATTCAAAACTCGACTGAATATGACCTTGAGCAACCTGGTCTAACTTTGAAGCTTGCTCTAACTTCAAAGCTGGCTCTGCTTTGAGAGAGAGGTTGGACCAGATGATCTCCAGAGGTCCCTTACAACTTAAATTATTCTGTTTCTGTGTCAAATGCAGCATTACCTTGTGCAGTCCAAGAAGAGCTTTGTATAACATGAAAGCACAAAATACGTGCTATGTCCACAGCTTCTTAATAGAAAGAACATAGCTTTATAGTGAATCCCTTAGCAGATCCTTTATTCCAGTGTTTAAATTTCTTTTCCTTATTTTTGTCTGTAAAAGGGGAATATTGTTGTACTTCTGCAAGTGTTTAAATTAAACAGCAAATGAATGCAGAGAAGATATTTGGTTTTCTTCTGAAAAAAAAAGAAGCATAATAAGTTTTGTTCTTAAATTCTGTTTTATTATACCTACAATTTTATACACTGGGGTTTTTTTAATGAAGATGATTTGTATTATCCACTTGAACCTCCAAATGGCATGAAGACATAATAAATGTATTTACAAGCATGAATGGCTTTGCATTCCACTGTTTTATCTCTAACTTTATGTATTGAGGAATGATTGGAAAAACTTTGAACATTATCCAGCTGCTATAAAAATATCTTCTTCAGATCATAGTTTTCCCTGAAACTATAGTTTCAGACTGCCAGAGAGCTCTACGTAACTGATGACTTCTAAGCAGACTAATGAGATTACTAGCAAACAATTTCATAATTAGAAACAACAATTGGCACTTGATATCTGTTCCTTTACTAATATATTTTCATTTAATTTTGTTTCAAGCACACACCTGTAGTATAATAGTTATGGTTAATTTCCTTTTTATTAACGGAAATTTTATTTTGGAAAGACTGCCTGAATTATGCTTCAAGTGGTCAACAAGTATTCAATCCATGACTCTTCAAATTACCAGTGTGATTTGACATTAATTTTTCCTGCTTCCAAATTAAAAAGCTAACAGTACGCAGTAACAGTAGGCAACATAAAATATCTCTGCCAAACTTGGTCAATAATTGCATAGCATTTGCAGCTATAATTAAAATCTTTCACAGTCTATGTTCATATAACATTCTTTGAGGTTAATTGGGTTTAGATCACTGCAAAATCATTTTCATTTGATATATTTCGCTTGTTACAAATTGCACATTAGTTCATTGAAAATGTACAGCATGTCTCTTAATTTGAAAGTATTTAGAATTGTAAGTTACAGTATAAAACCAGCTAATTCCTAGTTTCTAATAACACTCAAAATAAAGGAAAATAATTTCCATTTGGAAGACAAAAACTTTAATGAATGCTAGCATAAGATTGTGAAGGACAGACTCTTCCAAGTATTGGATTGCCTCATTTAGCTCGGGATGAAGCTGGGGGACTTGCATGCCTTGGACCAAGCCAGAAGTCCTAATTTTATGAGAAACAAACATTCAGCACCTATTTTCATAGCTGAGTGCCTTTCAGGACAGCTCTTCAGCACCTATTTTCATACAGTCCTTGTTATGAAGGCAGGAGTCAGTGGACAGGAGCATAAAGATGAAAAAAAAGTGTGCTAAAAGAAGAAGAAACTGCATTTTGTTCCCCTCAAAACCCCAGACTGACACATGCTGGAGTCCAGGCCTTGCAAGCCCTGAGGAGTGGAAGACCAAAGACAGGAAACTGCTGGAGCCTTTTGGAAACACAGCTGAGATTCAATCTGTGTGAAGCATGACTGCTATTATGATTTGGAAATCATAATATTGAAACTCCTGAAAATGTGTTCACACAAAATTTGAGTCATAATGGGAGTGTCTGAAGTGCCTAATTTGGAAACTGTTCTCCATATGGTCCCTTCTGAGCCATCTCAGAGACTCCAGGGGGAGGCTCTGGATTCCCCAGACCCAAGTCTGTGAGCAGCCCATGTCTTTCCACTGGCTGCAGAATTATTATTTCAAGCCCATAATTTCAAGAATGTCAGATCTCATTCCTCTCAACATTACTTAATGTCCTGAGGAATAAATTTGCAAGTGGGACCATGTGACATACAAAATTAAATTGTGTCAGATTAGTCAGATTTCCAGTATTTCTTTAAAAAGTTAATTGTTTGAAAAACATTTGTAGACACACAGGAGTAAAAATAAAAGTGGCACAAGAATATAATGTGTTAATTCTCTACCCTATACTAGTTCTCTATAATTTTGGTGTAATCTGAGAAGCTGTAATAAAAGAAATCACATAATGTACTTAGAAGAAACTACACATTCCCCCTCATCTTCTTTTGTAATAGCTAATTATGAATTTCCAATTACTGTATAAAAATAATAGCATTTTAAATGCTTAATTAACAAGGGAAAATATCATATATGAGGAGCAAAAAAGATAATGAAATGCTCAAAAGAGGGTACTAAAAATCTTCTTGGCAAAGGTTACAAGAAAATTTGGGCTGTCCAGAAATATTCTTTGTTGACAGCTGTCAGACTAAAGATAAATAATACACAATAGTCCTCTCTCTTACTGCAGCACGTCACAGTTTCACTTTTTTTTTTTTATTTGCTCAATTGTCAAACAAGTTTTATAAAGGAGAACCTTATATTCTAACATAAACTTAAAGTACTCTGGGAATTTGTAAGCAATCTTGTTGTTTTTTGTGTCTGTGAGCTCACAGGCCACTCTTCAGTGCCAGAAGAGCTCAGCTCCTGGAGTGTTATCAGGCCCAATCTTGGCCCAAAACTGCCTCTCCTGGTCCTGGTTCTGTGTCCAGGGCAGTGTATGTTTGTACCCATATGCTCCTATGCACACACACGCTTTTATGTATGCACTCATTTTCTCAGACTTGGCTAAAGCACTTTGGGGTTCAATTCTGTGAATATTTGTAGAAAATTAGAGAAGTATTTAAAATCTTACCAAAGAAATAATTTATTTTAAATGAGTATATAAAGGAATTTGTTTTCCTTCTCCTGAAAGTTTGTTCCTCCTACAGGGTTCAAACTTCCCAATGCAGCTGTCAAATTTCAGGCAATCTTATATTTTAGGTGTAACTTGTTTTATTTAGGTGTATAAACCAGGCTGAAACAGAATGGTCACTTAGCAAGCAGAGCAGTCCTTTCTTTCAGGACTTCATCCCAGTGTCAATAACCAAATTCCTAGAACCTCTTCCTTTTCAAAACACATTCTTATCAAAGCATGACAAAAAATTCCCTACAATCTTGTACTTCTTCTCTATACTATCTGTTTCCACACAGAACCTGGACTGAGAAAGGCCAGTATCTAGGTCCACCAGCAATGAATAATTTTTACTTTATGCTGAAAAAAAATACTTTGAAAATTATACTTAAAAGATTTTTATAGATATTATAAAAAAAATACCTTGAAAGCTAATTAATGATAAGATTTATGATTATTCAATTAAGGAACAGAAAGAGAGTGCCTTATATCCAATTAAATAAGTTGTCATTGATGTGAGAATATCTAGTAAAACAACCAGAGAGAGGACATTTTTTCATTTGCTTAGTTTATTAGAGACCCCCAGTTGTCACTAGATAATAGTATATCACATAAACCAAATTTAAATATTCCTATGGAAATACACATATAACTGAAGATTTTTCACTGGAAAATATTAATACCCAGTTAATACCAGAAAACTGTAAATTTCTTCACTGCTGTATCAATACAGGAAGGAAATATATTTCCTGCAACTCACCTCTTAGAAGAACTAAATATATTACTATAACAAAAAATTCTGAGGCAGTCCTGTCATAGCCCCTGCTGTTTGCTTGAAATAGGTAAGCTACCTTCTCTGAATAATTCACTGGTGTAAATACAGAGCAATGACTTTTTTTTTTAAAAAGATTCTCTTCAATTGATTATTAGTTTTTGGCTTCTCATATGCTTATTGCTGTAATGGCAAAAGAAATTACAGAATTTATGCAATACAGCTATAACCACAGTGTAAGGAAAAGACCAAAGATATTATCAATACAAGATGTAGAACACTTTTTTAGCCAGAGTCCCTGGGTGAGCTCCTGTCTACAGAAGAGGAGTTTTCTGTCAGAGCAGACATATTCCCTTCCCGCCCTCGCGCTCTCGCAGCCTGGCGGAGATAAAACGAGCTGAGCAGAGAAAGGGAAGGGAAGCAATTGAAAGGGGTGTGGGGAGGGAAAGTGACAATAAAGAATGTTTTCTCCCTCTGTTCTGCCAGTCCTGCAGCACTTGTGGATTTTTAAATAGGAAGTTTGAGGGGTTATTGCGTGGGATGGTCTGGCAGATCGTGGCAGGCAGAGCGTTGGCTGCCTGCTCTGGGGGACAAAGGGACAGCCAGACCTTCCCAGGCCTCGTGTCCCTGCATCCCTGTGCCCCCTGAGCTCCCTGCTCCAGGCTCCAGAGGACTCAGGCAGCCCAGGAGATGGAGCAGTCACCAAGGCCAGTCAGGTACTTCGCTGTTTGCTACTGAATGAACTGTAGCTGAGAGCATGCCCTGCCTGATGAATGCTCTTTGTAATGTGAGAGTGGCCCCTTGCAGATTTTTCTCGCTTCCTAAGCAGTGCAGTTGGACCCATCAACGTGTC
Organism: Notiomystis cincta; assembly: GCA_013398075.1. Lineage (NCBI taxonomy): Eukaryota > Metazoa > Chordata > Aves > Passeriformes > Notiomystidae > Notiomystis > Notiomystis cincta. The sequence continues at coordinate 61,305 of VZRX01011522.1, read as the reverse complement.
AGAGGAGATTTTTGTATATTCTTCTCCCTGTTTCATCAAAATGTTTCCTGTGTGCTGGGACAAAAGCCAGCCTCAAACAGCAGCAGGTCGTTGGCTGCTCGGAGCAGGGGTGTTGTGCCATCCTGAGAAGCTCTGGCAGCTGGTAATGAGGGGCTACAGGGACTAAGATCCATGATGTATATGGCTTCTTTAGAAAAATGCTCTTCCTAGGGCAGAGGAGCTGAATGGGGTGCTGAAGATGAGGCTGAGGGTTTTATAAATATTCAGAGCCACTGGAAGTGCACAAGTGCACAGGGGATTGTTGTGAGTGCAGAGGATGTCGGCACCCTCAGGCTGCAGTTATTGCTGAGCTGTGCTTCTGCATCAGCCAGCCCCTCTGATGCCCTGTGACAAGGTTGGTCTTGGGAAGGGGTGATGGATTTATCCCTGGCTTAGTTATTATATTAATTTAATCACTATTTCACATCAAATTCTTATTATCTCCTTTGTTGTGGCAGCTGGTATGTGTGTGATCTGATTGTATCATCACTAGATTACCTTAGCTAACTGTTGGTTGATTACTGCTGGTGGCATTAAAGAAAATATTTATTTTTAAAAGTATGAACTAGATATTTTTTAAATCAATTATGTGGGCAGCTCTACACAGGTCACATAGTGACAATTCCTTCAGTTTATTCACCCATTTTGCAGCATTTGGCCTTGTGCAATGTTGTTTTTATGTGAAACACAAATTGTTTGAGAGAATGTTTCCATTAATTCAGCTTGTCTGTGGATCAAATGTTATTTTAAATGCTCGTATTCCGTATTTCTGATGCGAAATGTGAGCCAGTTTGCAAACACTTATTTCCTTAAAGTGATATTCCTGTGTAGTACCTGTGAAGCAGTTTGATAGGGATGAAGTTCCTTCCTGTCAAGGCAGCCTGTCTGAAGCAGCTGGATCAGAGGAATAACAGAGTGTGTCTGAATGACTGCATGTGTCCATGTTGAAAAAAGGATACACAAGTGCCAGAATATCTATAGGCTGCACACTGATTTCATTCCATCACTAAAATCACCCAGGCTAAAAAAATGAAATGCGTATAGAAAGAGGTTAATACCAATTATAAACTCACAGCTCATTATATACTTCTCAAACTAATACAGAGACAACACGATTTAAGATTGGAAACTGTGGCTAAAGGAATTAGTTGTCTCGGCATGAAACTCGGTTTATTTAATCAATGTTGTTTCCACTAGAAAAGTGGATTAGTTTTTCTTTAAGACAGTGGTAAAAGTTTTGCAGCTAATTTATTTTAATAAGCATTCAGTCACTGACTGCTGCAGAAAAAGGCTAAACTGTAATGAAGAGCCAGGAAAGAAAGCATGACTTAATTATTTTTCTGGGGTGGATAATGAATAAATTAGCTACGCTGTAGGCTTGCTGTTTCTATAGAATTTATTACTTTTGCTTTAAGAACCATATCATGACAAAGTCAATTTTTCTCCTGACTGCAAACTGATTGATGGGGTAATGTCTGGTTGTGAAAGGCTTCCTCTTCATCATTGTGTTGCCAACGTTGGTATCACAAAGTGAGTTTGAAGTTTTCCCTAGTGCATGTTCTCCTACGTAATTACAGATGACAATTATTTTAATTCCTTTTTTTTAACAAGCTTTTTCATCACGTAAACTACAGAATGAATAACTTAGATGAGACCAAAGATCCACATAGCTTGAAAACTACTTTCTCTTGGTCCTTAATTTGTTGCCACAGTGTTTTCTATGTGAAGAGCTAAATACTGTATTTAGAATGACAGCAGGTGTTTTCATGGGAAGATGAACATGGGTATAACAAAAAGACTTTGCCAAGGAACAACTAAAAAATGGTCCTGCAAGTGTTCAAAGAATGAAACTTTTAAGGATAAAGATTATGAATTTGACATGGCATAGGGAATATAGGTTTGATTCAATTCCCACAACAGTCATTGGGACACTTTGATTTAAATGGGAGCTGGGTTTAACCTGGTAGGTGTATGAAAAAGGGTGACTTTAAAATGAATAAAAATGCAGAATAAATGTCAGAAGGGAAAAAAAATGTGCTGTGTGATTTACTGCAGTGTGAATCCTCCCAGCAAAATGAAGAAACACACGCAGTTAAGATAATGAAAATAAGACTAAATAAAGTATTAGAAAAAGTATTGCATAGAACTCACTTTGATAAGCAAACTGACTTTTCTACAAGCCCTGTCCTCTTGGGGCTTTTTTTATTTTCTGGTGACACATACAAATGAGATACAAAGTCTTCACATATATTACTTGGAATATATTTTATTCTCTGTTCCTCCCCAGTCCAAGATACTAAAAATCTATATTGGAGCTTTATTATCTTTCAAGTAAGGAACTTTCCACTACATAATTTCATATGCATTGTGAGAAAGACCATTTCTTTCAAATATGCTGTTTCTTGGTTTGATAGTCAAGTTAGCAATGTATCCCGTGTTCATTAAAGGAGGGAAAACATTGCATTAAGTAGACATTACTTATTTTGAATAACTTTATCAGAGGGCTCTTGAACGTGGGTTTTTTGAGGGAAATGTTTACCTTGAGCTTGCAAAGCAAAAATGAATAAAGATCAAAGTAGCAGATTTCACTCTGAAAGATACATTACTAAGCTACGCCCTGTTCTGCAGTCAAAGGTCCTTAGCAGTAAAGGGTCAGGAAAAAAATTATATGGGAAGAGACTGGAACAGATAATCCTGTCTTTTTGTACAATCCCCAGAGTACTCTGCAGTTTGGGGTGTTTATTTATCAGCTGCAGAGGACACTGAGTTCTTATCTGTTTATTTCCACAGAAAGTAATCATCTTTTACTCCTTTATGAATACAAAGCTAAAATCATTATGACTTATTCCATCAAATGCTACACTGTCAATGAAAAAGCTCTGAGAAAGGTCAGTTGTTTGACTCTTAAGCTGCAGCATTTGCAAGCAGTGCTGGTAGTTTGTGATATTTTTTATATATCAGACTAAAAGACACATCTAGGCATTTATGTAATTATTTCTGTGTGTTTGAATATCTAGCTTAATGACCATTAAGTAATTCTAATGAGCATTCTATTGGTAAAGATACACTTTAAAAATTCAGTAAGGATAAGCAAGCCAGTAGACTCTGTGTGTTACAAGCATGTTAGTTTTCTCTTATTTTATTTAATTTGTGGCTACTCTCAAGGCCTCTCCAGTGCATGTATCATTTTTATTAAAATTAATGTAAAATGACTCATAGAGTCTAAATTAATTACAGTGATACATAGTGTTATTCTGTTCTAGGCAAAAATTAAGTCTATTCATGGTTGTTCATGTTTGCAGTATAACAAATCAAAATAAAAAAGCCCCTCCCCATGCTCCCCAAAGATGGCACTGCTTACTGCTGGTTTGAAGTAATGATAAAGAATTGCAGAATTCTGTCCCTGAACCACTAAAATTCAAGCAGCCAGTTGCAGGCTTTGCATCTACATTTAAGAAAATTCAAATGTATCTCAATGATACATATAGAGTGGGAGGAAAAATCTTTTCTGAATACAGTATATAGAGACTTATGTTTTTCTAATTTTTCAGCAAGGCAAGATGCTATTATTATTTTTCCAACATCAAGGGCATAGCCAAAACGATGCTTTTTCTTGAGCAGAGGGGAGAATGAAAACAGCACAGGTTGCCTAAAATTCTTCAGCTTTTTACTTTCTCACTGTTGCATTCATCTACTTTGCTGCTGAAGATGCATAAACTTACAGACACAGGCTTTAGGCTGAGTGACACATGAACTGTAGTATGAAGGTATAGACTGCAGACAGGTAAATTGGAAAGTTCACAGCCAGCCTCTTTAGCAAAAGTGTGCAGGAAAATCTGTGCTCCCCAGCCAACAGGAATTTCACTTCTTTACACATACCAGTTTATCAATTCTCTTCAGATGTTCTTTGTATTTGTAAATCCAAAGACCATATACAAAGATTGAGGCAACTGATTGGAAATGAATAGGACACTTACAGGTGAACATTGAGCATTGATTAATGAACCACAAAAACCTTCCAACTCTTTAACAGTAATCTTTATAAGTAACCTATAAGTGCAAAGTAGCCTTTATACTCAGCAAATATTCCTTCAAGTATATAATTGAAGAAATATATTAAGAATAAAAAAAAATTTAACTGCTTTGCAAATAAATTGCAAACACAAAGTTTAAATATGCCAGACCCATTCTTTCTTGCACATTTTTGTCTTGCTCTACACAGCAATGTCATTACTTGCCAGAGCTCAGAGTGAGCAGAGATAAAGAAGGCAAATGGACAGTGACAGCCATGTAATCCAGTGTCTGATTGCTTTTCCACATGTCACTGGTGAAACACACAACTCTCCCCTCAGCCTCTGTGAAGGTTTACAGTACTCAGACTCGTTCAGTCTAATGCTGTCCATGCAGACAAACAATGTCTTGAAGGAATCCTTTGCTGAGATTATGCTCTCTGGAAATGTTTTGACACCACTATTGCTCATCATTAAAAATTCATCTGCAAGCCTGAGCTACAGATACAAGTTAGGAACAGCTCAATTGATACAAACCTTAAACTTTGCACTGTGAGTTGAAAACATTAGAAATATTTTTGTCAACAGTTTTTCAAAAATATTCGCTCCAGATGCTTGGTTCCTTTTGATCACTCCTAGAAGCTGATCTCTATAAAACGATAGTGAAGAATTTTCAAGAGAACTTCCACCTTTTCTGTTTGTGCTCTTTTAATAGAGCCTCATGTAATTTTCCCTTTTTTTGACAAACCTTGTTTTAAATTCAAGTAATGCTAATATTCTCTTTAAAAAAATAAATCCCTCAGTACAGTCTTGGTTTTTGGGATCAAACTGTTTGCTGTTACCCTTTATCATCACCTATAAGAATGTAATGACCAGCCAGAGTCTTGCTCTTACAATTTCACTTAAGACTCTGCAATTCTGCATCTTTTCAAAAGTAAATAAAAGAGGTTAAACAAGCTACATGTAAAGTGGACCTGGTGCTTTTTGTATTGCCAGGAGTAGACAATAGTAAGTTTTGGTGTTTTTTTTAAAATATGCTGAGGAAAGTAGACCTGGTTCTTCAAAGTGTCAGACCATGGCTATTAATTTTGCATCCTTTCAAATCCACTGAAGTTTACCTAGTGTGAAACTGGAGGAAGGCAGTGAAAAGTAAGTTTGAATGTTTCTAGGGATTAATATGTGTGCCTCATTTTGTAATTTAGTACATTGCATAAGCTACAGCAAAGATCAATCTTAAGAAGAAGACAAAAATGTAGAGTAGCTCTTTTTATTCTCCATTTGAGGAAGACTGTCCATTCTTTTTCTCTTTCTACCCTTCAACAGAGGTGAACAACATGGTTTACAGAGGGAAATAATAGCTGCAGAGAAAACCATTGTGGCTCTTCAGCAGAATATAGGCTATCTAAAACATAAGTTTAAACACAGCATAAAGAGTTACTAATGAAGAGGGTAAATCTTAAAAAAAGTTTCTTTTTTATTCTAATGATGGAAAAAAGTATCATGTTTGGCATTAGTTTCTCTTTTCTCTCTTTTTTATTTTTATTTCTCCTGTTGTGTAATACAAGTGCTGATCATGATAGTAAAAATGCAACATTAAATATGAAAACTGCTTTTCTTACCACAAAAATATAAATCAGTGAATTGATGATGTTTTTTGAAGAAAAAGCACACTTTTGTGAGTCAGTGCAGGATAAGGACAAACCGGTGCCTGGTAACAGGCTGAACGTTCAGTACATCTCCAGTTTGCCTCCATCCACAGGAGGGAGTGGGACCAAAGCCTTGCCCAGCTCTCTGCTGGGATGAACACTCATGGGTACAGACCCCCAGAGCAGCAGAGCCTGCAGTGTCCTGGGGCAGGGCTGAGTGTGGTGCCAGGGGCTGCCCTGGGCACTGATCTCATCCTGATCTGTGTGAGGAGCAGCCCAGCCCAAGTGTGGTGCCAGGGGCTGCCCTGGGCACTGATCTCACCCTGATCTGTGTGAGGAGCAGCCCAGCCCAAGTGTGGTGTCAGGGGCTGCCCTGGGCACTGATCTCACCCTGATCTGTGTGAGGAGCAGCCCAGCCCAAGTGTGGTGCCAGGGGCTGCTCTGATCCCATGTGAGGAGCAGCCCCAGCCCAGCCCAGCCCAGCCCTGTGTGCCCCTGGAGGCCCTTTACAAATAATGCCCGACTGTCCCCAGGCTGTGGCACTGCCACCCTCAGCCCAGCCCAGCCTGGCAGAGCTGCTCTGGGCTGCCCTTGCCGCTGAGAAGCCTCCAGAGAAGGCCCAGAGGGAAGGAATTCATGCTGTCTTTTGACCTGCAGCCAAAATAAACTCCCTTTTATGCCCATTTTTTATCCCTGCCCTGTCCACCGTTGCCCAAGTCTTGGAGCAGCAAGAGCCCAGAGCTCAAGAGGCTCCTTGGATTCAGGAAAGCTCCTACTCTGATATTTTCTTTGATTTAGATAATGACAGATTCATTTCTTTGCACATGAAGTAGTGATCTTGAAACACTTTCAAGCAGAAGTTTTGTCCTTTCCTGGAAGAACTTCATCAATATTAGCATTAGTCATTTTTATAAATGTAAAATAAGCCACAGAATGTTGCTCTATCCTATTTTCATTTTAAAAAACTTCTACAAACCAACCAACAGCTGCTATTATAAAGCATTTTTTTGCTGTACGACCTTTACCTTCTAACTTGGTGACAAGATAAAGGAAGCTAAATTTTAGACCTGTACTTGTGTGCATATTGTTTTCCTTTCCTTGGTAATATAACATTCCTAACAGTAATAGGGTTTGTGATTACATTTTGAGACTCTCCATCTATTATACTGGCTTCCATTTCTATTAAAAATATATATTTTGGGTGGGTTTTATAGCTTAGCAATGAAACAGACTCAAAATAGCTTTTTGCTTTTCTTTTTTACAAAATGTCTTTGCTTGAAAATTATGCTTTTCTTAACCATATATTTAAAATAATATAATAATTATCTAACAGCTTGGGTGCAGCAAAAATTACCATTTTTTAAGTACTAGAATTTTAAAAAGAAGTCTAAACTCAAACAACAGGTTCAATTCTCAAGTAAACAGGGTTATTGAAACATGCAGAACTTATTTTTAGTGCTCCTCACATCTGACAGTGTTCAGTGTTGAGTGGTTAATATTCCACATCAACATCCACAGTACAAAAAATACACAACAATTTCACATTAGAAATAATTACAGAAATTCTTGTCACATAACTCTAGCACAAACATCTCCATTGAGAAAAATACTTTTCTAACATGAATTTTTTTCTCCTTTACTCAGAAAAAATTCATCATCTCAGACATCCTTTTAATAAACAAAAAAGCAAACTTCTCTGAAATATTAGATTTTCAATAAGGTCAATTCTCAAGTTTGCACAACTGATTTTATTTTTACATTACATAAATTGTTTGAATTCAAACAAAAATTAATAGTTTTTGAAAAGGATATGGATGACCAGATAGTGTTATGTGTGTGTATATATATACACACACACACAAATATATATGTATAAATGTATATAAATGTATGTAGATAAATAGGTTTAAATATATAAAGAAGTATATACTTACACAGGATCTGGTAATTAATAATTGGTCTGCTATTTCCAAGTAATGGAAATGCATTTTGAATTTGAATATGCATTTTGTGCTCTGAGTTTTTCAAGGACGGATGGTTGAAATAGTTTGATTTAATTTACAATTAAGCCAAAAACCCAAAAACATGTAAGAGTAGAAATGTGAATAGCTGAGCAAAACTGCCTTTCAGGTGTTTACTGGAGAGAGCTCACAGGGAGGTTTGATCTTGTTTTATGGTATGGTGAGTACAATATTCAGGAAAACAATAATTTGCATTTAGTTAGCATCTGAGGTAAATGTAGTCATTATTGTCTTTTTCTCAGATGAGCAAATGTAGAATTTAGCTCATTGCCCAATCTTAAGGAAGAAATGCCAGGCATGGCTGGCAGCAGCCACTGTGTCACCTGAGCCCAGGGGACAGAGCTCCCCCCGGCAGAGGTGTCCTGCACAGGCTCTGGGGTGGCCCCACGAGGAGCTGGTTTTGTTTACCAACCACACACTTTGTGCAAGCAGGTTCCATGTGAATCCCTTCTGTGTTCGAAGGCTTACAAATGTGCTGCACCCTCCATGCCACATTTATCAGCTGTTATTCCTTTAGGATCAACCTGATCTCGGGGAAGAACCTGGGTTAAGATTTATTTTGCTGTGCCCAGCGTTTTCTTACCACCAACTGTTCTCCCTCTCCACGGCCATGGGCACTTTATGATCTTCAGTCCAGAGGGTCCAAGTGCCTCCATAAAATGCAGCAGGAACCTGGGCACCTTGTTCAGGGCACAGAGCAGCTACAGGGAGCAGATGCCTAACTGTTATGTGCTGTCGTTTTCACAGTTGTTGCACATAAGTGCATTGGTGGATCTAGCTGCTCATGATTAATTTAGCTTTACTCCATTGCTTATTTAATAAAGATTTTATTATGAACAGAAGAAATCGGATTTAGAAATTAAGCTGCATCCTACGACAATCTGTGTGTGCATAGAAAAAATTCTGGTGACAAAACCGGACAAAGAAAAAAAGTAATGTCCTTACAGTTAGCATATGTACACTGCACAGCCCATTTTCCCATTTCTCTTTGACCATTAAAACATTTCAATGAATTATACATAGAGCAGAGAAATCATTTTAGCATCTCCAGTGGAACTAGCCCTCCAGCAAAGAGCAGCAATGGAGCTTCTCTTGCTTCATAGCCTTGCATACAAACAATCAAGACAGGAATGCATAGTAATGTGGAATATACAGACAAGCTCCATAAGTATTCAGTTCAGATTTTAAGAACAGAAAAGTGGATGTATGTTTGCAAATAAACTCTGTTCAACATGAGAATAATCTAATAGCACAGATGAACTTTCAATCATTAGTGCCAAACGAGGATACCTGTAAATCCATAAGTTTCAGCTCATTTGCATAGATCAAGAACAAAGGAAATTAATTGTTGATATAAAATAAGCAGAAGCTCCCCACAGCTTTTGTCTTTTAGCTATGAAGCCCTGAGCAGACTGCACAGCCGTTAGGCAGAGCTGTGGGGAAGGCACAGGTGGCACTTGGCGCGGCACAGGGAGCTCAGGGGAGCCCCTCCATCCCCTCCTGTGCCGACAGAGGCACAGCCCAGCAAGGCAGGAAGGAGCAGGGTGGAGGGAGAGCAGTCCAGTCCTCCCCTGGGTTTGCTCAGGAAAGCACTCCTACTCCAAATGACACTTAAGCACATGTTTAAGTTCTAGTGGGGCATAATAAGGAGCAGGAAATGTGTGCTTGAGTGTTTTCCTGAATAGAGTCCAAAACTGAGTAGGTCATGGGTGAAGTCTTTCCCTGCATCACAACTTGCAGCTGCCTCCCCAAGGCAGGGAAGTGTCCTTCTATGTCTCCAATAAAGTGCTATCATTTCCAGGTTTCCTCTAAGACCTGAAGACTGAATTCCATCCAAAAAAAGAGGCTGAGGGAAGTTTCAACCAAAGAAAATAAATTACAGTGTTAAATAAGGTTAATCCTTTTTCATCATTTTAGTGGTGTGCACTTGCCTAAGTGGCTATAAACTGCAGCACAAAGAATGATGGGGCCAAGTGTTCACTTGCATGCTATATTGCAAAAATGAAACAAATGGGCTAGGAATTTCATCTTATTTAGATAGCTTTTAGTTGCAATATCGTAGCACTGAATGGGATTGCCTTAGAGATTGCATTTTGCTAACAACCACCTCCTTTAGTCCAAGAGAAACTTATTTCCATTTATAAAAACTCTTTATTCAGGGTATTAATAGACAAGCCATTTTGAAACACTTGATTTAAGAAATCTCTTAACCTGACTACATACATTTCACATAATGCACTGTGTTGCCACAAGACCCCTGTGACATGGATCACTTAGGAAGCAGCAGGTAACTACAGAAAACATTGTTCTGGTGTCACAGACCTGGCTCTTTAAATCCTTCATTGATTTTTCAAATGAGGAATAAAAGTAAGGAATTTAAGGGAGGAGATCTTTAAAAAATAGCAGCAGACTTCTACACACATACTATTGTAAGATGAATTGTTTTAATTAAAGGGGTCATAATTACAGCCTTCTTTGCTCATGCTGTTTTTGGAGAAAGGAATAACGGAATACGATTTCATCTTCTGATCACCCATCTCCCAAATAATCTTAAACCCTTTCAGAGTATTCTTGGCTGCAGTTGTCATTAAATAAGCAGAACTGCAACATGGCTATTTATCACAGCATGTATGCTTCCATTTACTGCTACATTTGTGGTATTTCTCATTCTCAAAAAGGAAGCAATAAACACTGACATATATTCATTTACCTACTATCAATGACCTAATGTCCAGTTTTCAGTGTCCTCTGTCTGTTGGCTGTGCTCTGCAATGTTGCATCACCACAATCATTGCTGCAGTTAACATACAACACAAAAGTTCAACATGTATTGGTGTATTAGATCACTGCACTCTAACTACCATTTGTCTTACATTGTAAGCAAGGGAGAAAATAGAAAGGATTAAACAACTATTTTCTTCAAAGACCTTGCAATGTTTTCTGTAAAAACTGGCAAAATTACCCATGCCTATAACGATCAATTGCTGTACTTATTTGATCAAAATAATTATAGGAAAACATGACATTTAAAGTTGAAATTGTTTCAAGAACCACTTTCAAAAAGTATTATATTAAAGACAAATCAATACTCTTTCTACTGTCTTCAGGCAAGATCTTCAAAACCTGAGATAATTGAGTATTTGAAGAACCACAAATCACATATTGATCTGAAGAATTTAGATACAGCACTGAAGAGAATGTGTTCCCATAACAAACTGCCATGTGTTGACACTACAGCCGCCTATTTTTATTTTTCTCCACAATTTTAAGGCTCATCTAGTAGCTACCGAATTGTGCAGCCAGTGGCATTGATAATACTGTGAAAGTCAGAACATTCATAAACTTATTTTCCATGTAGTGCTGTTGATGTACACACACAGTAAAAATGGAGGCTGGCTAATGTGTTATCCACTGAATTAAGGCATAACAGAACAAGACATATCATGGAAATCTGTGGCAGATTCCCTCACAACTGCCTAAAGGTGAGAGGAAGGAAACAAAAATAAACAGAGAATTGCATTGCAGTGAACAGCCTTACTTTTGGCCTTCTGTGGCACAGTAGGGGTTTTTTAATATATGAGTTTACTTTCATACATACATAGCTAAAATCCTGTTAATTCATTTTACTGCTGCTTTTCATTTTTGTCAAAGCATATATAATTTTCAAATTATTCATTATGTTTACTGAACATGTATTCAGTGGTTAAAGAGAGCTTAACAGATTATTTTATATTTTAGATAAATAATGTATACTATAAAATGGATTTTTGAAACCTCATTTGAAAAAACCAAAACAAAACAACACATTCTCTGCATAAAGGCAAGAAGGCAAACCGAAAAAAAAACATTAAGAGGGCCTTAGGGATATGCAAGAAAACTTTGAAAAAATGTCAACCAGAAACAGAAAATGTGATGACAAACTCCAAATGAAGTCTGGCAAGCTGTCCAGGTTTCTCAGTGTCCTGAAGTCCCTTGAGTTTTCTGGATCTCCCCGAGGTGTCTATTTTGTGTTTCACACTCACACTTGGAAAAGTGCAAATACACCTCACTTTTCTGCAGTTCACAGCAAGCCACCAAGCTCAGCTGCACGAGGTCTTCTCCAAGAACTGCCTTTCCTGGAGATGCATCTCCACAGGATAGAACTCTGGAGCTGCAGTAGGACATCTGTCCTCTCCATCTCCACTGAGCATTTTCTGACAGGAAGATGTTATTTAATGTAAACCAGGGGCTGATTTGGGGGATAAGGTTATTTTTATTATAAAATAATCTTTCTTGCAAAAGAGCCACAGATATCCTGAATTTTACCTACCATAGTAGTTTATCTCTAAATTTTTCTCTGTGACCCAAAAAGTCCAGAAGAGAAAAAGTTCAAGTCTAGAATGGAATACTTGTGATTTCCACTATTGATGTCATGATGTGCTAAGTTGCCCGCATTGCTGTACACCATGTAGAATTCTGTTAGCTCCTATTATTTTATAATATTTGTTTTCAAAGGCAGATGTTGATGTGTAGTATGCAGCATATGATTCTCTTCTTGATTACAAAAACTGGTTGATACTGCCATAAATAAAAGCCTGGTGACCACTTCAGTGCAGTTTAGGATTGAAAAATTTTCAAAAACTAATCCAAATAAACAACCCAAATATATACCTTAGTTTTTTATTTCCACATATGGTGAAAAAATTATATTATAAAGAAAATATTTCCAAGACTGAAAGTGGATGCAGTGCTGTAGATATGTAAAACTATCTTCTTTCAGGTGTGCTGCCACAATTTTTCATCAAAATTTATAACTATTTTTAAATGTATTTAAATCACTATTAAAAAGACAAACAAGTTCCAGTTCAATGTCATTAAATATTTCTTCCACTGAAAATGACAATTTTATCCAATTCTTACAAAATATCTCCCTTACATGAAAAATTGGCTAATAAAAACTCAAAGTTATTCATTTTTAAAGTCAACAGTTTTGAGGAGCTGTTCCTCATTGTAATCTCTTGCCTCAGATGTCTGGTCCGCTTGTATCAGACTGATCTTATTGAACAAAGACTGACTAATTGAAAGAGATCATCTGTAGGCCATAGAGACATCATTAGACAATCTGAAAATATTCAAGAAGGTTGTCTCTTGGAAATACTTAGCTCATTAGTTTTAAGGGCAAAGTCTGATACAATATCAGAAACTTGTACAGGAGAATTCAAATAAATTTGTGATTTAACTGCCATGGCATGAGTACTCTGGAGGATCAAACTAGCTTGTATTAGGTAGCAGAGTGTCAGATAAAACAGAGTACTGTGAAAATTCTATGAATTCATGGTAGAATAAGGAAAATTTCCAAAATTTAACTGATATTCTGAATGCCTGTAAGGAACACCCTATATTTAGTATAACAGTCAGATTTATTATTAATTTATGCATTGGGGCTTGGATAAAAACCCACAAATCTTAGCAAAAGTGTAACAAAAGTTGTTAAAACAAACTTTGTTTACAATTCAGTCACTCAGAACTATTCTCTCTCCTTAAATACTTAATGCCTGTATGACGTGGCACTAGTTTGCAACTACATTTTTAGGAATTTACAGAATGTAAATGGAGGTGAGAGTAAATAGTAAATTCATAGTAAATTGCAAAAACTGTGCTTAAGACAATGGGTGGGTGGGAAGAAAGGAAATGCAAACTTTCTTTTTTCTGTAAAAATAGATACTATTTTTTGAGATGATCAAAGTCATGGCATTCAGTCAACAGGGTGAGGACTGGGGTTCTGTTCACAGATAGGATAAAATTCCCACATCTCAGGTGTAGTCTGGCTTCCCCTGGACAGAACCTTCATTCAGTTTCTCTAGGTGCCAGAATGCATAAGATTTTAAGCTCCTGAGCTCGTGGGGAGTTCTGCATTTAAAATCTAGGCTTTGAGGCTGCTTTTATCTTCTCTGGCTCTCCTTAGGACCACTGTCAAAAGATTTTTCGTCTCCCAAAAAGTTTTCTTTGGTCATCATTTGGAGTTTGTTAACACCAAGTTTATGCACACCAAGATCTCCTAGGACCACATATGGCTGAGCAAAGGAGGGTTTTTGTCTCCAGCCAGCTCAGGTACTGTCATTTGGCCATTGGAGACAGAATTGACACAACCCAGCTGCACTGAGCCCCTCTTTGCTCGTCCATCTCATGCGGGCTACGATCACCAGCATCCTTAAAGCAGGGGCCTTCAAGGACATTTTCCTACAGCATGCCAGCTCCCTTTCTACCTGGGTATTTGCACTTTCTCCCCTCCTTTCCACCCCTCAATTCTGAGAGCCGTTTTCCCGCGTGAGGCAGAGCAGCCGCCCCTGCCATGCCGCAGCTCGGAGGCACGGGCTCCCTGCGCGCCCTCGTTCATCCCCGCCCTCCGCGGTGCGCATGAGGCCAGGGAGCTGTCTGAGGGCTGGGAACAGGTGTAGCCACTGCTTGTATCACACGGTTCAAAAGGAACTGAAATGCCAACATAATGGATAATTGTAACGATGTCTAACCATGGGGGAAATACCTTCTGACAGGAGGCAGACGATATTTGGAATTGTATTATTCCATAGGAAGACAGAAGGCCCTATTGTTAAAGAGAATAGCAAATGAGAATGTGTACAAAATATGTGATTTCACTGCAGCATGATTCAAAATGGTCTGAAAGAAGAGGAAAAACACAAACTCAACAACAGAGGGAATCATCTTTTTTGGCAAATAGGACAACACTTGTACCATTTTGGTTGAACATAAAAATAGATAAGAATGTTTTCAAAAGTCAAACATTTGGGGCTTTTTTAAGTTTAAAGCTATGTTTTCATCAAGCCTACAGAAATATTTTTGGATTCTGATTAAATTAATCTAGATTTTAAAAGTTTCCATTTCTGCCTGACCTAGACTTGATTTCTCCACTATTATTTTTGTACTTGTTTGTTTGTTTGTTTGTGTTGGGGAGCTTTGTTTTGTATAGACAATGGTATTTACACAGCTCTAAGTAATTATTTTCTTTCATAAGAAAGTTTTAGCTTTTATAGCTCTATAAGTAGTACAACTTAAAAGAAGAGAAAGTAAAAAATAATTGAAGAACAATCTTTCAAAAGATTGAAAATAATGCTTATGTTTTGGCCTTAAATTCTTACTCCTTTTTTCATTACTGATAATATTTTACCTAATGCTTCTGATTATAGTAGAATAAACATCTTTAAAAAGATTATTATTTTATACAGGAGAAAAAAGAACCTGAGCATTCTGGTCTGAAAGCTTTTCAAATTTCTCACTTTTTTCCATACATATTTTTCCTATTGGTAAGCAGCAGCTGGTTTTGACTGAATCTTAGCTAGAAGCCGGTATCATCCTGCATATGGGGCAAGAGGAGTTGGAGTTTTGTTTCTTCTTGCACAAAAAGCATCCATAAAATTTCAGACTAAAATTTTAGACTAAGAATGATAATAATAAAAAAAATAAAAGGTTCAGTTGATGAATAGGGTATCATTAAAAGTGAGAAGACAAGTTCTGGAAGCTTAATGATAATCACAGTAAAGAAGGGATTTCCCAAGAATGTTTTCCCACTTCACACCATATACAAATGGCAAGAAGACAGAAAAAGACCACAAAAAATGTATCCTTTGCCAATTCTAGGATTTTTTTTTCCTATTAAAATCTACATCAGCTTTACTGAAATATATAATGTTACACTTAATAACGTATGTGTACACAGTAAATTAAAATAATGTTTCATTTTCAATTAAGCTTCAAAATGCAAATATGAACAAAACTAAAAATCAGTTGGTTTGGACCATCAATATCTGAGATATAAAACAAAAATAAAAACCCTCTAAATATCTTTGCACCTGGAATACCTCGGATTAAATGTCTATGCTGCTTTAAGGTAACTGATAGATCTTCATCTCATGTATATGGATGTCATTCAGCAAACGGTTTTCAGTTGCAAAGGAAACATTGAATCGTTTATGTTGCTATTTATAAACTACACAACAAATAATATTAAAGACATAGTAATTAATTTTGTGGAATTCTATTTAAGCTCTACTTTATAAGTTCTGAAAGTTAAATATTGGCTTTCTGGGCAGGTTTTCCATGACTCTAATTCCTATTTGCTTTAATATTTTGGTTTGTGGTTTACCATACTTCTCAGTGCCAACTCCTTACAACTATTTTCCAAAATGTTTTCTTATGAGGATATGAAAGGTTTCAATTCCACAATTTCTAGATAAAATATGCTAAAAAGGTAACAAGGTTGATAAACACAGTTACCCATACAAAACATGTATAACATCAAAATGATTCTGAGGAAAGATATAGAATGATAAATCACAGAGACTATATCAATAGATACAGAACAACATGATTGAATTTAAAAATATTCTTCACGACCTTGTCTGTAGCTGCAATCTCTCCAACTCTGGCTGTATATCAGAAAATTGCAGCAAGGATATCCTAAGTAAAATCACTTTTTTAAAAGATGCTATGGGTTAAGTTCAAAATTTCTTACAGCTCCTGTGTATTTACAGAAGTCAGGATACCTTTTTTCTAAATTAAAAAAGAAAAATTGTACAATATTGGGATCAATTAGGCTTTGTAGTTTTCTGTGGGATATCTGGGAAAAAAGAAATGTGTTTAGCAGAAATGGAAGGAGGAACTTGGAAGTGGATGTTTTTATGAATATAAATATGCTCTTATCCTAAATCTTGTCCTAAAGCAGGCTGCCTACAACAATATAAAAGTTAATGCAGAGCTGATTTTGCTTCCTGTCTCATCTTTTAGGAGTTCCTGTAAAACATTTCATGTATGTTTGTGCCAATGTTCTGATGTCAACTTGGTCAGATATCTGTCATGTTTAGATCTTGGGTTTCTTCTTCTCTGACTCAATGTATATTCTGCTCTATCTGAAATCACTCTTTGGGTCCAAAAAGGAATCTATGTAAACCAGAACAGAGTCAGAATAAAGAGCTAAATCCCCTTTCCCAGCTGATGACTGGTCCTTACTGATACCACAGAATTTGATTTCACGTGTGTTAGTTTTTTACACAAAGGAAGAGCAGATTTGCTTTTATAATAAATATTAAGTGATCCAGAAAAAAAGTTTAAACATCAGTATTCTGAGCAAATTAACATAAGCCCAGAAAAACAAATTCTTCAAACAGAGATTTTGCAATGAAACTTGCAAAAAATGTCATGTCTTGTGAGGAAAGCAGTTTACACAGGAGATTCTTTTTTCATGACCTTAGTTTATAATCAAATAAAAATTAGTTAGAAGAATATACCTCAGAAAATTCCAGGAGTGAACAAAATTCTTTATTCCTCTTTAGAAAAGGGGTAAAGGCACACACCTTCAGTATTTTTACTGCTTTTTTCTCACAGATCTCTTTGTGAGTCAGGCCTAATACCTTCACACAGCACAGGAAAGTGCTAGTCAGCATACTCTGTATTGTAAATAACTTAAAATGAGAAGTGAATCAAATGGGATTATTTTTCACTAACTTCTATAAGCATTCAATTGGTCATGAATACTAGAAATCAGAGAGACCAAATGTATGTTTTCTGGTTTAGTGACTTCACTTTACAGAATTACTTTCATATCAAAAGGGGAAATGGTCAAGTTGACTCAGAAAATACTGTGGGAAATAAAGTTGAAAAGAAGCAATTCTCTTGTCAGCTGGACTTCTGAACAGCAGTGCAGACAGTCATTTTTATCCTATGTTTGTGTGCTGATCTTCAGGAGACTGACCTTGAGATGAGCTTGGTTGGTTAGAGCCTGGTGCTAATAATGCAAAGTGGTGGGTTCAGTCTTGTATGGGCCATTCACTCAAGAGCTGGACTTGATGATCCTTGTGGGGCCCTTCCAACCCAGAATATTCTGTGGTTCTGTGATCAACCCAGAAATAGTAGTGACTTCTTCACTTCACTTATGAGTGGTGACATGGGGATATAGATATGGGAAATAGACCAACTTTCATCCCAGACATAAAGCAGGGGGACCTGGACCCATTGTAGAGGCAGCTCCAAGAAGAATTTTGGAAATTAATCATGTGAAATTAGAAGTAGAAACTAATCTACTTCTGAGTTCTGGGAAACAGTGGTTTGTAGCTGAGTTATACTGCCAGTAAATTCCTTTTTCTCCACCTTTTCCACCTCCTGGTTGGATGATGTGGTCAGCAGCCATAGCAGTGGAACTACACCTCTCTCCACTCACTCTCATCTTCCTCTCCCAACCCATAACTTACTCACTGTACTCCAAGAAATTGTCACAAGAGTAGAAAGGAAATTCTTCCATTTTATGATCCCCTTTAAAAAGATGTTTAATTAAATTCACAGCTCAGCCTCTGTGAGGCCTCTTTCAATTCTAATATTGGCAAGGAGGTGAAATAATATCTTTGTTCCACACATTTTAACCTTTTATTCCTTCCCGGTGCCAAAGTACAAAGTTTTAAATGGTGTGCAGTGGCATGCAGCTGTGAAAACAGAATGATTTCTGGACATGATTACATTGAAAACCAAATTTGTTATCTACTCTCAAAGGTGAATATTCAGTGCATTTTTTCCCTTACCCACTTAACCTCTGAAATGTAATACATTTACAGAAAAAATTCCAATCATTTAGCATCTACTGCCTCTATTCCTTTGTGTGCTTTCCCACATCCCCAGTGATCAATGCTAAGTATTTTATCAGATTCAAGACTGTAATAAACAGTGGAAATGGAGTGGGTTCATCTTATCTTATCCTAGTCTCATTTACACTGAGTAGGATAAGTTAAGCTGTGCCTAATGTAATGAAACTATCCTCATCAAAATATTTAGACTTTAATTTTTGAGTCATTACAAGGGTATTCTGTGCAGATCTGAGACAAAATCAATTTGGCAGGAGTTTTTGCATCATGATTTTCTATCACAGTGTCTAGGTGGGAAATAAAATATACATCTGAGCATTGTGTTCCAGCCTTATTCTGTAATTTTGTTGGCTGTGTTTATAGATATATTTTCATCAAAACACCCTGAAGAAGCATGTCCATTTTTGTCATTTTTTCATGGTTTAGTAGAACCAGAAAAAATGGGAGCCACATACCTGAGAAAGACATTTAAATATCCCTAAGATAAACAAGTTCAATTTTAAAATTCTAATTCAATGTTCAAAACAGTTGATGACTAAACACTTTTACTAATTGCATAACTATGTATCATTTAAATAATCATATAAATACAGTTGATTAAGAATGACTGATCTTTAAGAAAGCAATCAAAGTAACACAACCAAAACAACACTGAAAGAAAGGAGGCAAAACGTTGCATTGCCACAAGGAGTTTCCAAATGTGCTTACATGCATGGATTTAAGCACTGCAAATCTAAATGTAAGAATAAGCACATAAATAATTCCTGCTGATTGCAGCAGAAGTGCCCATCCAGGGAAGGCAAATGGATTCTGCCTTACGTCAGCTATTCAAATCAGTGGTGACAAGCTTTGCTCACACCACTTCCAACAAAAAAACACCTTCACACCGAGCTCAGCCCCCAGGAATTTCCTCCAAACCACACAAGGGAAAGTTTTATATCTCCTGTATGTCCACACAAGTCTTGCAGAGGTAAAGATGTAAATTTCCCCGAATAATTGAATTTATTTTGAATAGGAGTAAAGTCAGCATAGGGAAGAAGGCACGTGTGGCCAGGACTGCCCAGTGCATCCTCGCTCTGCTGTGGTCTTCCTCCTGCTTAGTTACTCAGAGCATGAAAAAGGTACAGACCTGAGTCCACAAATAATAATTTCATGAAGGTATTTCAGGTCTTTGCAGCCTTTTCAGTATGATTTTTAAGGGGTTTTGAGCTGTTATAATAATAATATATAAAACATTATAAATGTTCCACCGGAGCTATGGATGCATGCTGTCATTAAACAATGGCCTTTGAAAATATTCTGTAGTTTGCACCTCACAAGAAAGGATAATAAATATATAAGTGGAAGAAGTGAACACCAAACAGAAACTGCATTAATTTTTAAATTTTTTTGCATCAAACAGAGCTTCAACAGTAATGTTAAAGCAATAGGGGAGAGAAGGGAATGAATTATTTCCATCTTCCAGACATTGCTTAATTTCTTGGATTTCAGTCTGGGGACTCTCCCTTAAAAAGTCCAGAGTTTAGCCCAAGCATTATAGGCTTAAAACACCTTCAGATACTGATGGGTTTTTTTAAACCTAATGTTGTAAAAATAACAGTGTTTAATGAAAGCTGACTAATTTCAGATGACTTTGTTTTTCCTATCAATCTATGTGAATTTTCAAAAGCCCGTATATGAAGAAGGAGTTTATGGAAGTTATTAAAAAAATTATGCCAAGATTCAGCAGCAAAACTCTGCTGCTAAAATCAGGTATCCTGTCTACATGTCAATGCAGAAGGTCTCTTTCAGGCTTTCCCATATCCTGACTGCCTAAGGCAGCTCATGAACATCGTGGCAGAGCTTCCTCTCAGCTCCTTTTTCAGCAGCACAATTTTGGGACTGGGATTTTTCCCAGAAGTGATGTGTGGGGCACTCAGATCCTGCATAGGTGCCAGATTCTCTATCCTCAGTGTGCCAGAACTTTCACTGCTGTCAGTTGTGGCCCTTTAGGTTCTGAGAGATGTGCTGAGTGCCTGGGCACAGACGTGGTTAAGCAAACAATACACCACATGTCGTTCTACAGGTCTCTCACATGAAGATAGGGATTTTTATTTTTTAATGAAACTATAAATTTATATATATATATATATATGTATTTTGAAAACTTGAGTTTAATATTTTTAGAAGCCTTCTTTCTTAATAGATCATCCTTTCAAAAGCAAATGGTACCATTACACTACAGAACAGAATTAAAAAATAATACTAGCAATAATGATGTAGTACATGAGTAAATATAGTAATAACCCAAATACTTTCTTTTAGTGTGGAATACACTCAGATAAATTACTGGTTTTGTTCTCAGAAACACATATCTTCCAAATAATTTCTTTTATCTAAACTCTTCATAATTACTTTTAATGATTCTATTCTTTTATCGCAGTGCAAGATTTAAATAATAAAAGAATCCTAATAGACTGTAATTATTGTAGTCTATCTGTAGATATTAAAAACATTTTTGAGAGGAAAGCATGTTTTAGTTACTGGTAATACAGTGTTACTGCTGAGCTGCATTCATATTCCTCCTCCCTAATTAGGATTATGGTGTTCAAGAGTTCCTTCTTAACCTCAGCAGCTACAGATTTAGGATGAGAGTAACGTGCACACAAAGTGCAGCACAAGCTCTTGTGCTGCCACAATCCCCATGCCTGGTCTTGGGCTCTGTTTAGCTAACTTTGAGATTCTGAGGTACAGAACTAAAGAAGAAAAGATTTAAAACACTCCAGAAAGCAAATCCTTACTTGGCTTGTCAAACTATACATACTTGTTTTACAATTTATCACAGCTGGTATTCCTGACCTGACTTCAGGCATCAGAAATCAAGAGCAGCCGTCTTCTTGCCTTAGCAGGCTAGCCCATAGAGGTATTTTGATGTTTTCTTTGAAATCACATCTTATCCAAAAATAATAAGTACCAATGTGTCCTGTCTTTTAGCTTAACATTTTAAATGCTGAATGTTTTTTAGTTGGTTTTTTTTTTAATCTCAGGTAATTTGATTTTCTATCCACACAAAATCCATCCTCTAACATCCAGTATTTTTAAATAAATTAAAATTAACATAAATACAAATTATATGTTACTGATATAAATGTTAACCTAAAAAATGTGCTACAGCACATTTCAAAACAAAATTCTATACGACACTGCCTCAATGACTTTTCAAACATTTTAAGCCTTGTGAATAGTTTCTTCTATTTGTTGAAGGCTTAAAAAACCCAAGTGATGATTTGAACTGTGTCAGGGGCAATAGAGTTAATTATGTTACTTAAGAATGTCTGCGGGAAAATCAGCTGCCAGAGCAGCAAAAGGGGCTGCTGGTAATGAGTGGTGCAGGTTTGTTTGCATCAGAATCAGTCCTCCAAGGTGGCCACTGACACCTGACCTGTGAGCACTGGAGAGCACCAGAACCCATTCTTGAACAAGAGTCTGAACTAACAGCCCAGGAAGGTTTTTCATTAAAAATTAAGATAACATAAAAATACTGACAGTCTCTCTCCCCAAAGGAACCTCAGCATGAGGCCTGAATCTATAATTCAAACATTAGAATATAATCACAAAAATGCATATTTTATATGTATTATATATGTAGATAATAGTATATATTTGATGTATAAAATATAGAGAGAAGATAAATAATACATCATAATGTGGTACAATCACATCTTTCAGAAATTATGGGCATCTTGGCTTGGTATTTGAGTCAGCCTCCAGAGCTGATATTTGCTTACAGTTCACTGTTGCTATTTACTGTTCACTCTAATCCAACCATTCATTATTAGGGAAGCAAATGCAAAATGTTTTTATATTTCATATTTAAGCCATATTCCTTAAGATCTGCTAATTACCTACTACAGCATTTCTTTAAGGTCAAATATTTTAGGACTTGGTTTTCTAAGATAAAAGTCAAAAATCTTGTTAAAATCTGAGGGCTTGTCAGAGAATCACATCCCATATATAGGAATGTTTCAGTTCTAGAAATTCAAAGTATAATGGCAACAAAACAGAATATTGTTTGGTACAGTCTTATTTTAGACTGGGTAGTATGAAAATAGAAGTGGCAATACAAATAATAGCACATCTGTCTAATCAGTATTAAGTTAATATATGACCAGAATTTTCACTGTTACAGATCTGTATAAATGAAGAAGTATTTTAATTCTCTTTAGTGATTTTTTTTTAAAAATAAGAAGTTAATTCAATTTAATTTGCATAAATAAGGAATAAAAACTTAATCTATGCTATAACAAATTTCATAATGAGGATTATTGTGATTCAATTAGGTTATATCACTTTAACTATGTACCAGTAGGTACAAACCCTTCACTATTACTAACTTAGAAATGGAATCCAATGACTCCATTCCTTCAATTTCTCAGTGATATCTACTGTAAATAGATTTTTTAACACAAATGAGAGAGGGTAAAGAAAGGCTTCTTCCTTAATAAACTTGATTTTTCAACCCCCCCATTCACAGTGTCGTGGTCTGAAGCTGAAACATCAAATAGATGTCCTAGAAATACTCTACAAACAAAACCATCTTAAATTCTACCAGCTTCCCTTAAAAAAGAAAAAAAAAAATCCTCTAATTTAATTTTTCTCATGATGTATTTCCTCTTTCATGCAAGCCCTTCATTTGGAACCCTAAGATTCAGGAACCTGCTGTTACTCCAGCAATTACTGACCCCAGTGCTGTTCATTTCCAGACAAGAAAGCTGCTGAGAAAAAATTTCCTAAAATGGGTGGCATGGGGATTAAAATAAATTATCATGATGGAATTTGTACTCTGCTGTAGATTATCAGTATTCCTAAATGAGCATTAGCATAAAGAGTTGATGTGAAGTCTTTCCACAAAATAATTTAGGCCTGTAATAAATATTCAACACACTGGGCTTTAAAGTGGTTCCATCTCAGGGGAACGAGCTGGCTCTTACTTTAGCATCAATACACCAGTTGGCAGCCATAAAGTGAAAATGATACTTCACTTCAAAAGTTGTTTCTTCCTTAGAGAAAAACTGAGCTCCTGAAGAGAGAAAAGAGTTGAGAAAACAGAAGTTACTTAGAATCCTACACAGAAGTAACACGTTTACTAGTTTTTCTTTCCATTCCTTCTGTACTACTCTTTTCCAAACTTCATAACTCCTTTCATCTTAAGCCACAACTTTTTCAAAGCTCTCATCTGACTGTGGCCCCATGAATTTGTAGATAAAGCAGCCTCACTTCCCTTTCCAATTTTATTAAATAAAAACCAAAAAAACCTAGTAGTTTAATGCTGCCCTCCAAAACTTTCCAGTGTTTTTTCCAACCAAAATGCCACGCCAAGCAACATTTATATGCATTTACATATCTTTCCCAGGAAAGAATGGGAATGTGCTCATGGCAATGCTCATCATTATCTGAAAGTTAGTTATGAAGTCAAATGGCAATCAATGTGTTATTTTTTCATCCATTATATGCTTTCCTCTTGGATGGTGGCAGTACATGAAACAAAGAAAGAGCTATGGAGTGGAAATGGTAATCATATCCTTTATACAAAGGAACCCACAGTACTTTTGGTCCTCAAAGACCTCCTTTTGTACAAATCAGTCTTGAAGAACTTTTATAGCAAATAAATTGTTGATCCATAATATACTTGTTAATAATTGAAAGCAAACATTACAGAAGATTAGATGATGTGCAGCCGCGTCCTCACCTAAGTCAGTCAGCTTTAAAGTCCAAAGGTATTTTTAGCATTGTCTTATATGAAATTGCAAAGTCCATTTTTTTCTCACAAGTGTTGGTATACCTATACCTATGACTTCCAATATGAAGACAATTTCAAATGCAAACTAAAATTTTTACATTTAAGAAGGACCCTCATGAATCATTTCAAAGTAGCTCAAAGACACTTCTTTTAAAAATGAATTACTACTGTTTAGAAAATAACAATTTGAACTTAAAGGGATGATGAGGAGCCTTAGTGCTTGGAGAGAAACTCTTCTTTTACAAGGAAGGAAAAATAGATTAAGTTACAGACACTCCTCACATTTGCAGTTCAGGATTTGGGAAAGCATCAGTTGTTAGCAGCAACCACTAGACATGGAAAAGACAGGAATGAAGACTACACATCTTAGAGTCTGATTTGTAGAGGAAACTCATATTAATTAGGACTACAAACACAAACAGAAAAGCTGCTGTAACATTCCATGGTTGAGGTATAGACAATAGTCATAAATAATCTGAAGATGCTCCTCAAGACAAATTAGAATCATTGGTCAAAGAACTTCATGTGGCAAGTTAGAATGTTACACTTCTCTGAGCTGTAAGAAGTCAGTGGTGAAATGGAAAGCCTTTTATGGCCTCAATTATTATCACCCATCATCTTCCTTCTCATGTTCATGAAAACAAAACTGCTTAATACACTTAATTATGTAAAACAGATAAATAAAACATGGAGTTACTCAGCTTTGAATATGTTCTGAAATGGTATTGCCTCCTTAGGATAAGGAATATCTCCCCCAACCACATTTTCATTTAGTTTTCTTTCAATCTTGTGGTTCAAGGATTTAGGGCTGTTTGCTCTTTAAATGGAGCAATCACCACTCTGTCATGGTGGCAGCAGCAGAGAATGCTTTAATTCCAAAGAAATGGAAGTCAAGATTTAGCTTATGACCTATGATTTGTGCAGTTTGGGAAAAGATCTTTATAATGAGTAGAGGAACATGCAGGAAAACAATATTACCTTTGCAAGATATCACACAGTGGGTTATATACAATTGGACTTGCTGATATGATTTTTTTTCTTAAAATTAAATGTAAGGCATTTGCAAACCTATAGTTATATTTCTCTACGTAATCTTTTCATGTATGTGCTTTAAGAAGAAAGAATTAAATGTATGTTATAAATCTTCAGATCTTCATCTATAAATCTGGACTACATTATTCCTATGGGAGACATGACGTTTCTGTACCTTCTTAAATGGTAAAGTTTCAGAATAATTCTTTTCATTACTTCATTCTTCTTAAAATCAGATTTTCATTTATCATTTCTTTGGTTTAGCAATGGGCATGTCTGATGGAAAATAAAATAGATCTTAAAGGTCTTTTTATATGACTTTCCCTATTTTCTATTCTTAATGTTAATTAGTGTTCTAACGTAAATTTTATTGATCATTGCTGTCATGTCCCCTATTTTAGATATCTAATAACTATATCTCCAATTTATAAGGCTGATACCAATCCTAGATGACTGCAGAAAGGGCTTAAAAGTACTATGCAACCATAAAAAGTCAATGTTTAAACTGGTAAACATAAATTATAAATTGAAAATTTATTGGGAGTTTTTCTTTAAAGTAGAAGTATTTCACTAACATTGAACAAAACTCTTCATTTGGCAGAGGAGATGAAGATGTCCATTTCTGGAATTAGCAATTCTGCTGCTATGCCATGCAAATCACCACAAATAGATTTTTTTAATTTAGATGATTATTGGCATAAAATAACTCACTTTAAACTAAGAAAAAAAAATTTCACCATTTTATTGATGACAGAATTGCCATATTTCTACTTTCATTATTTTGTGTCCTCATCAAATGTGATAACACATGTCCTTTGAAGAAAAAACATTTATTGGTTAAGTTCTTATTGGTACATATTGGGGTCTTCTGGATGAAAAAGAGAAATGACAAAAAAATTCACACTACTTGAATGAGAAAATTGGTATGCCATATATTTGCTTAATAATCTGATTGTCATTGTCTCCAAATAGAAAATAAATCTTCAAACACAGCCTAAAGGGGTAAATCCCTGTCTAGTAATAGTAAACAAAAATATTTTAAACTGCTTTCATTTTAATGAAAAGCATTGACAAGTATTTCATTACTTATCTGCAGATAAGTATTGCAGATATTGAAAGACCATAATTATTTTTTACTCTACATTTGTCAGTCACACACCCTTTAGAGGTGATTACATCAACAACCAGAAATATTTGCAGTCTCTTCACTGGGGCAGATCTTTGCAACTATTCAATGTCACAAATAAATCAGTGCAGCATAACTTCAGATTTACTTGTGGAATTGTGATCTGGGATACTGATTTTCAAAATTTTCTGCATATGGGGTAACCAAAAAATAAAGTGCTCATAATATTCCTACTGGTTAGCAGTTTTGGGGAAAAACAAATAGTGACACATGAAGGAAGTTAGGGGGATTTATCACTTCTCCACTTGGTCAGTTTTATGAAGATAATTGGTTGTAAAAGCCGGAGCTAAATTTTATGAATGTTAACAAAAGTCTAAGTCAATGTAAAAGGACCTTGTATCTCATTCCTCATATTTTAATACAATATCTACTGCTTGACAAACTGGTTAAGAGAATTTACTTTTAACTTTTACCCTTTCAAAACTTTCTTATACTTCTGATTGAGGTGAAATTGATAACACATTGGTCATGTTGATTTTAAGGTTCCAAGAGCCCCTGAAAATTAGAGATTTAAGCATGTGCTAAATAAATCCGTGTGGGTATTAGTGACACCATTAAAATGCTATGTTCATTATCTAAATGTCATGCTGGACATGGAGACTGTTCAGATAATTGAGTAAGAGATAACTAAGGGATTTTTAATATAATTAATAAGTAGGAGGTTCTGACCATGTTATGGAAAAATAAGAATTGTTTAAAGACAGCTGAAGATGTAGTTTTAGCTAAAAGTATTGCAAGAATTCAAAAAGTACACTGTTCTCCTTTGTCATTGTTCTTTCATCATTTTATTATTTTTTAGAAAGCATACGTTTTCTAAAATTTATTATTAATCTAAGCAAGAAACTTCTGAAATAATTCACCATGAATTTTATTATTAGGCATTTACTGCTTCTCTAGTAGAATACTGAGACATATTAAGTTTAAAATTCACCAGCCATTTACTGCAGTCACTTTCCTGAGTGTCATAGAGATGAACTTCTGAATTGCACTCAGAGTAATAATGCTTAAAGGAAAAAACTGGTTTATATCATTGCTACTGTTATAGCAGGCAAGTCCATATTCGAAAATATTTAAATTATTTACAGATTATTTGGGGTTCTTTTTATTGAAATATTATTGTCTTAGTGAATAGAGTTACTAAATATATCCCCAGGTGAAAATTTACAGATCTAGTGGATGGAACTTTACTCAAGAGACACATCCAGCTCCCCCTCGATGTGTCTCTTGACAGTGGATTTGAAAGGAATTTCAGCAACTGAAGATCCAAAGAGGCAGAACAAAATCTGCAGGTTCTTTATCCTTATTGCCACCACTCTTATCAGGAGAGGACCCCCTGGGTCTCCCCAGGTACCCTGACTGCCAGAGGTTCTTGCAGATGTTCTCAGCAGCCCACAGGATTCTTAACACCTCACACTGCTCCGAAAATTTGGCCTAGTCATGGATTTGTTGAAAAGAACACCCTTTAACATAGAATCAAAACTTGCAGTATACTTGCAGTTTTGTGAGATTATTTTGAGTAGAAAAGTCATGTAGGAATAGTAGGTACTTTAACTTGACCAGAAATTGTTTTAAAATGGCAGCTAAAGATGTTACCAATAGCTTTTTTTTTTTATTGTTGTCTATATTCAGGCTGTTATCAAAGCAAATATATTAAACAGAAACCCATTAATATTAAAAATGTAAAGCATCAAAAACAGTTTCATACATAAGGGTTCTCTCTATTGGCTGACACTATATTGACCTCTCCTTTTTAAGCAATAAAATAGCTTTTTCTGCACCTAAAGTAATTTAAAGTCAGCTAACTGAAAAGTATATAAAGAACAACTCTGGCAGCCTTCATATGCAGCTGCTTGGCTCAAACATAGATTCATTACTGAATAAGAAAAACAACTTTTATAACTAGAAATCTGAAGAACACTAAAATTTAAATGTTGAAATTATGCCATATTTGGTTCAGTGTAGTTAAATTAAAAATAAATATAGTTAGGAATTTGGTTTTGAAAACGGCAGGTTAAAAATATTTAGATTAGAACTACATTTAAAAATTATCATAGCAGGGGCTTGTGATCATGAAATTTGTGGAATTTAAAATAGTACTTCATCTGAATGAAAAATACTATTTGGGTATGGACCATTCATACTTAAACATACACATTGATTCTTTCAATGGCAGCCAATATCCTCAGTTGGCTTTTCACGTGTTTTGAGGGACTGCATATGTTTTTATAAAATTTTCTTCTACTAATTTTGTGCCTCTTTTTCTCCAATATTTATTATTTTAACAACAAATATGTCAAGCAGGTATTGTTTATGCTTCTTTGTACACTAGTGGTCATTCTCAGATACTGCTCTAAAAAATATTACGTACAAACCAAAGTAGAATAGTAAAGAATTAAAGCGTTCACTAAGGTTCAAAACATAATAATTCAGTAGGACAGGAATTCATTTTGAGGATCAAGCCTGTAAATTAAGGATATTAATAAGCAGCTTATGGGTACAGAGATACTGCAGGTCAAAATACAGAGAAAACAGAATATCAATTGATTAAATATGTCACTGGTTAAATTTTTTTAAATCTATATGAAAATAATATATTTTTGTACTATTCTATACATTTTTACAGTTCACAGCCCCTTGATTCTGTTAAGAAATACATTAATTAAATAGGCTCAGTTTCTAGATTATTGAACACACATTTTTTTACTCATTTAAATGCACTTTTATTAAGCATGGAAACATTAATGTATGGCGTCTTAATGGTACATCATAATCTCAAGAATATTAATTTCCTTTTAAAGAAGTTAATTGCTAGTGAAATTTAAAGTTCATACTCAAAATATAAAATCCTGAATGTTACAAACTAGTTAGATTATATCTCAACTAACCCACAGCTCTAGGGATGCTACTTCTAAGTTCTATACTGATGTCATGACACATTAGTTCTGGAGGAAAGGAAGCAATAAATATTGTCCTACTAAAAGCCACAGGGCTTGGGAGTTTGTTTCTTTGTTTTACTTTGGGTTTGGTTATGGTTGGTTTCTGGTTTCATTTTTTCTTTCCTAATGGTAACAGATGGATTTTCCTTTTAACTGAGAAAACGTTGAGAGACATATTCTCATTTAGGCAGATCTGAATCAGATTTTGTGTTAAAAATCATATTTTTATTTCAGATTCTCAGTTAACTGGGTAAAGAGCTTCAGGCAAGAATTCAGAATCTTAGGAGTTAATATATCTAGTGGAGAGCTTTATTCTAAGCACCAGGAGAACCAGGTTCTTTTATAAGTTTCCTACTCTACCATTTTTGGAAGGAAACACTTGATTACTTTCTGTTGACATTAAAGCCATAAGCTAAAGTGATATCTCTAAAAAACCCATTTTTTTCTTTTTTTTCTTTTCAATTTTGAGGTGGGGGTGTGCATGTATGAATATATTCTTATAGCGCTAAAATGGTATTTTTGCTGATGCATTTTTTCTAATCTCAGATTGACAGACGATATCCTTTGGTGATTTTTCTTTTTTTTTGACATGAAATTTTGTGGAAAATGAAAGGGCTGAGAACCCATTGCTTCAGCCCCCCACACATCCCTACAGCGCTGTCACGGACACTCCCCAGGGTCAAACAGAGAGGAACCCTTGACCAGGACCAGAAACACAAGAGAAGTACAGACAGACAGACACTCCTGGGGTACAGGACAGAGCCACAGGGTGCTGTCCTGGCTGTCCCTGGGAGCAGGAGCCCTTTGCAGCAGCCCTGGGCTCCTGTCAGGGCTCTCCAGGTGGGCTGGAGCAAAGCTGGCTGGTGTGTGTGTGTGTGCAGCAAAGCTGCAGCACGGGGTAGGCAGAGGGGAGAAAGTGAACAAAGCCATTTAGCTGATTAGCAATGAGAGCTCAGCATTTTTTGACAGCTAGCATGTGTCTTACCCCCACTAAAACATGTTGTTCTGTAAATCCTCAAATGCAGTTTCTATTATTGTTTTAAGAGAGCTCTTACTGCCCATGGTAGTTTGGTGCTGGTGGTGGTGACACATTATATGTGACAAATGGTGTAAGGAAGAGTTCAGAAGGCCAGAAACATTGTCCTGTCACAATAACAAAAGGACAATCTTGTGTCTTGAATCAAGAATATCCTCTTTGAAGGGAAACATATTTTGTGGTACACACAGCACTAAACTATTATGTAATTGGCATCATTTACTCTATATTTATGGCATTATGAGTTTACTGTATTTGGGTTTGCTCAAATAATTTTACATATCTTGGAGAAATTGTATTTTATATGAAGATTTAATCTAACCACAGCTGCAGCAATATAAATTACACTTAAGACTATGCTGATTGATTATAATCAGTTGTAATCACGTCTTATAATTACATTGCATTCTGGAAGCAAAGGACTTTTAAGCCTACTCAGCACCCTGCTACATAAAGAAGATTAGCTGTTACTTCTGACAATCTCAGCCAACACTGAAATATGCATATAAACACCAAGTTTTTTAAATTTATTGTTCAAGAACCAAATGAATTTCTTTTTGTGTCGATAAAAGGCAAAATGGAAATAAAAAATCTAAAATTTATTGAAAGCCACACTTCTATAAAATATTCTCATTAAAATATTTATAGTCTATTTAGTTTCAGTATACTAATAAATATAAGGAAAGATCCATTTTCTCAATATCCATCTGATAATTATTTATTGGTGTATCACTGTTCAGTCATCAACAGAGCAGTGCAGGATGCATTGAAGGTCTAACATGTAAAAGTGGCATCCAAGTACTGTATATAAATCAGTGTTTCACTATGACAGTAAATTCAAAAGACTTTATAGGTGTATGTAATATTCCAGTTTCATTCTGGCAGTTTAATAGGCCTCCTTTTCAAAGAAATCAGCTATATTATTTCACCCAGGCACAAGGCAGCTAAGTACTTGTATGCACACACCCAGTGCAGAGAGCAGGCAGGAGCCCCCTGATCGCCTGAGATCCAGCTGCTGCTTCCTCCAGGTCCACTTGAAAAAATGGAAATCTTCTGTGTTTGCTTAATTTTGGGCCTAATGGTTCTGAGAGTTTCCTGCTCCACTCAAAATTTGCGTTGCTCCATAACACCAGTCCTTCTCCCACGTGCACACTTTGACAGGTAGAGGCAGCAATTTTACTTGAGCCTTCAGGGCTTGTTTGTTCCTGCCTTCCCAGAAATCCTGGGAGCTATTCCATGTTGTAACTGTTAGAGGGCAATGGCCAGGCCAGGAGCAAAACCATAAACACCTGAGTAGTATTTCACTCGTTCTCCAGAATAGTTTCATTAGACATTATTTCATTTCCACTTTGCCTTCAATCATGTCATCTGTTTCTAAGCTGTGCTATAGGTATCCAGTCCCCAGGATTACAGTCAGTAACCTAATCTCTGCTCCTGTTGCCCCTTACAGTAATATTAGTTCTAGGAAGGAAAAAAGTGAGGTCATGTGATAAGAATGTAGCCATTTCAACATTCTTTCCCTTTCTTTCTTTCAGCAAATATGAGTGTTCTCAGCCACCTAGCCTTGTAAATTCCCCCTGCTACAAAGTGATATATTTTTCTCTGTATTCTAGATGCTGTTTTGACAATCACTAGATGTTAATTGTATATAAATAAGGAAACACTAGGGCACCGTTACCTCAGTATTCTTGAGGTAGAAGATTGTCCCACAAAGTTATATGTTTTCAGCACCAAGCAGACTCTTGGTATTTAATAAAATATCCATGTTAAATAGGTTTGAGAAGCTCAGTAAATATATTTTTGCATGGATATTTTGTTAGGAAATTTCACAATATCTCTCATGAAGGTTTTGCTGAAAAACATTAATCTGGATGGAATAATGTCATAGAAACTGAAGAAATATTAACAGAAATGGGGTAATAGGGACAAAATTGCATTCACTTGGGCAGTATCTGAATGGATAGATGGGACCCAACAGGTTCCTTCATTACCTGGAATGTTGTCCAAATGGGATTCCCACTGCAGATGCTTCCTGGCCTGGTGTGCTGTGCCCACACATTATGTTCCCAGCATAATGAGGACATGAAGGTGGTGGTGATGTGTATCTCAAAGGTCTCTTTTAATATCAAAATCTGGACCTGAAATCTTAGAAATACCCTGTTCAATCAATTATCCTTAACCTCAGTAAATTACAGCCTTATCTCCTTTTTTTTTTATCTTTTCTTATTTCTATCCTTGTCTTTTACTTATGAATCATACCTTGGCACCCGTTAGGTAACAAAAGTATGGAGTAAAGCCTGAAATTTCTATACATTTTCTCTTACTGATATGTTCATCTTATGTCATTTAGATATAATTTTAATGAGATCTATTCTTTTAAAATTATCAGTACTATTTGCCTTGATCCACATTGTGTGCAATCCAAGTTAAACAAGTCAAGCAAAACCAGCATCTGTAAGTGTCCTGGGCTCACACCTATGCAGTACTTAAATTTCTTTCATTTGTCTGGATATATCACATACACTTTTACTTGAGGCATATTTTTATAGCTTCAGTGTAATTGTCCTTCTCTGCAAATGTCTCTGCAAAGTTTGCTAATGCACCTCGGTCCACGATGTGAAAATCTCCTTGACACTATAGAGAATGTCTTAATCTTTTATTTTTTGTAAAGAACATTTGAATATACATTTCACATTTAATCAACTATCTTTGTTATTCAAATTACTTATGCAAATTAGCTGTTTGACAGACTCTGTGATCTAAGTTGCTGAAATTGTACAGCATGTCTGCAGTGGGTTAACAGTTTCAGGGGCTGCCAGTGCACTCCTCAGCGTGCTGAGAACACCAGGAATTACAGCCCCTGGTGCTTTGTTTTCCGAAATCACAGCTGTGCAGAATGCTCTTCACTTGGATCTGATGGGGACGAGTCACCATGATGGAAACAAGAGTCAACAATCAGAAAACAGTATGTACAGGACACAGCCTAGGAAAGAGAAAGCCCTGGAGGAAGAGAGAAGATGTATATGAATGAGAAATAATTGAATACCTGAGACCAGCTAGGTTTCCAGAGCCAAAAAAGTGAATTAAGCACAGAAGGCCAAATTCTGCGTTAAGTTTTATCTTTATTTAGGGTCTATATCTGTGCAGCTAAAAGATAGAGATTTATT
>VZRX01011522.1:0-27782 GCA_013398075.1 Notiomystis cincta | reverse complement strand
TAATTGATAAGGATCCAGTAGAAGGAAAGATTCCAGCAGGATTCTGGTAGAAGAATTTCAAATTAGGAATCAATAAAGGACAATTTTACAGAGATCATCCTCTACCCAGATTCATGCAGCTGAATAAACTTCCAAAATACTTCAAAGCACACTAGTCAGAATATGAATACTGAATATGTGAATGTGCATATGGGTAGGCTCACATTAGTGGTGGTTTCAATCGTTGTATTTTTAAGATGAATGATGGCACATTTAGAAGCCACTTCAACATGCTCAATATCATAAATTATTGTATCTAAAGAAGAGGTGGCATTTTCAACTATATGAGCCATAAACTGCTGTAAAACTAGTTGAGCAGCATGATACCAGAATGGGCCCAAATCCAGCTGGATGAGACCCAGCATTATGAAAACAAACTGACCAAGCAGTAAGAAGTTCCAAAGGAAATGAAATGAGACTATGCTCCTCATTAAGCTAATAACAACAACAACAAAAAAGTCTGTCTGCCTGGAAGAAATGTGGATTCCAGTTGGAGCAATCCATAAATTAGGTTTTGTAATTCTTTTTGTGACTTCAATCCACATTGTTCTCTTTAATACAGAAATAAATAGCATCTAATAAGGCCATCTTGCAAACATCAGTACTATCTGGCTCCAAGCTAGAATGATTCACCCAGAGAAGATGATTTAAATTAATGTATTTGTTATAGAGATTTTGTGTCACCAGCAGTCTGAGAGCTCTGTGCACACTGTGGGTCAGCAGGGCTGTGACCCGTGTGCTGCTCGGGTGAGGATGCTCCAGTCCTGGCCCGAGTGTGAAGGTGACTGCCCACAGTGTGTCCTGTCCTGGCTGTCCCTGCAGCAGGACACAGCCCAGCCCTGCCAAGGAGGGGTGTGCAGCCTGCTCCCAGCCCCATGGCCGAGGGCCAGGGTGCACACAAATGTCACAGTGTGTGGCACCCTGAGTGCAGCAGATGGGCCGAGCTGAGAGAGCAAACACGGCAGCGCACATTTCAAACATCTGTACACATCTCCTGCGCTGCTCTCGTGTTTACCATCCCCTGAGCTCCTCCCTTCCCTTGGAAACATGGCTAGCTAACAGCTAGGTTTCTATTAAGTCTGGTTAACATTTGCATTTTATCTGGTGTTTAAAGTTTAGACTAATTTTTCTGCAAACTTCAGATCTGAAGCTAGCAGTGCAAACAGTATTATGAGAAACTTCCTCCCTCCACAATCTAATTAAGCACATCAATTGTATGTGTTTGATCCTCCAGAGACCCTAGGTATCCAAATTAGCCTTGCTGCACAAGCACTGCTTCACTTTTAGAATGACTGGGTTTTCACTGCTTCATTATTCAGCTGTTTAGCCAAATGTTACAAAATGAGGTCACTTGTCCTCCTCGCAGCAGAAGGGAGAGGAAAGGTCATTAGCAGAAGTCCTGCTGTAGTGAGCAGTGGTCTTCTCTGGGAGAGGTGCTCTGATGGGCAGTAGTTTTGATCTGTGCAGATCATTACACCAACATACCACAAATTTAGCACTGTGTGATTATTACAATAGTTATTGTAAAATCTCTTCTGAACAGGGATAACGCTGTAGGAGGGAAGAGAGAAGCTTAGAAACCAGTGAAGGCCTTTTCAGAGAGCTCCTTGGTTATAAGTTTTCAATAAGCAACAACACAAAAAGAATAAAATGAAAGAGAGTTATGCATGAGTTCTGCAAATATTTCAAGTGACATATCTAAATATAAACAGTTGCATGTCAAAAGGATAAAGGTACTTGTTTTTAACAGGTGGTATCTGATCTGGTCAGGAGGTTGTAGGATTTCCAGTACGAGAAATCTCACCTGAAAATTTGGACTGATGATCACAGTGTTTCTAAATGAGAATAGATACAACACAGACAGACATTAACAGCTGGGAAAGTGAACTGCTTCATATGTGGAGAAAGGAGAAAAGGAGCAAAAAGGATAAGAAAATGCCTGTGTAAATAAAGTAACAGTCTTCTGGTTGCTGATGAATTGTCATGGTTGCATTCATCAACACTGAAAATAAAGATACTGCGGCAGTGAAACATTAAACAGTGACAGACTGGCTTATTTTTTTTTTTTTTAAGGATAAGGAAAACCGTATTTTAGCAATGAAATGCATTATCCACTGGGCTATGAACCTCTTTTGAACTCATATTATGAAGTGGTTGAGAAATGGATTGTGCTAGGGAAGTGTATAAAAAAAACAGGAAAGCAGACTCAGAAACACAGAAAAAGGAAAGAAAAAACCCACTCTCCTTCTGCTGTCTGCATCCCACACCCAAATATTCTTTCAAGTGAGACACTCAAGTCACAAACAGGGTTACAAACCACTGAGCAAAAAACAAACAGTGTTTTACTAATATGTAATGATTGCTTTCTACTCAATGTTCATCTATTCTTCTGCTGATGCTTTTGCTGGTTCACTGTATATTATGAGGTGTAAATTTGCATCTTGCTCTGTGTACTTTATTCAAGGCTTGTATTTTGAGTGAGACTGATACCTTTACTTTGGCTTCCATACTGGATATATGATTGTGCTTCCACCATCACTGAAAGTGAGAAATATGTTACTGAAATTATAATGATACACTAAAAATATTTATACATTTCCAATTCTAATTCCTTCTGTATGCATGTTACAATGTTTCCAAATCTAGATAAAATGCTGTTTGAGAAAGTGAATCTCTCAATAAATAATTCAAAGCTTTATTTAAATATTCTTATATGGACTTAATGTTCTGCTAGCCATATATATTTTCTGAAAAGCAAAGTCACCATATTTTGTTTTGAAACTGAAAAAAATCTGAAAAGAAGTGTCTTCTTCAAAATTTTTGAAAGTATTCTATTTAAAAATGCTCTTGGGAAACACTTTCTTGGAATGCAAATACCTTAGAAACACAGGCAACATGAAATATTGTAATAAAGTAATAGAACCATTTGGTTTAGATAAGATGGAAATAATGCTTTTTTAAAAAAAAAAGTCTTCATGTAAATCTCCTCCTCAGTTGTCTTTACACTTGTAATTAAAACTGTAGTCTTCCCATTCAGAGAAAGGAGTATAAAGTTGCATAAAAAAATTCCACAGCACAAGAGGGAAACTCTCCCTAGTCTCACACAGTTGTCCTGATGTCCTATAAAGAGAGTGCTATGGTAGAAATCTAGTGCCTTATCTGACATATTTATTTACTTGGATTAGCACTTAATCCCTTTTTAAATTATTTTGAATTGTCAACCTCCAAATAGTGCATCATTCACAAGCAATTACAAGGCATTTTTTAAATATACATATTTATAAATATATTGATTATAGAAATGTATATTACTCACTGGTCATCTATCGTTTAAAATAATATAGAAGGAAAATATTTTTTAATACATCCCTAGATTCAAATTTTGCAAAAAAGTTGGTAGTCAGTGCATTTAAAAACCTACAGAAATGAAGAAGATGTTTAATTATCAAATTAAGTGCTTCGTTTTAACTGATCAAACTTGAAGACACCAGCCTTCACTAATGCTTGACTTTCCAATTCTGCAAAATAAATTAATTTCCTACAATCTAGGAAATGGGAATAGTTAAAATTGTTTATGTAACCAAGAGTTAGAGGTGTTCAGAATGATGGTGCTGGATGATTGTTGTACACATAGGACAAAGATATCTTTTTCAAGTATATTTTTATTGTAATTTCTGAGTAAATCTTTTGAGTAAAAAGTCAGATTATATTATTTTGTTTTACAGTGTTTTTATGCCTGTCATAGGACAACGTAGTGACACAATTATTATTGTTGTATGCTACGAAACAAACCTGTTGTATCACCTTAAATTTGTTTTTTAACAATTGTTCCATCGTATTTCCTGTTCTTACCCCCACATCTTTGATTTGTACTGACTCTGTAACAGGCCAAAGTGATTTCTGCTGGAGTACATCCACTGAGACTTGCTGTATCTCAGCTGAATTCTGTGTATTATTTAGGAAGTTTTCAAAACAGATGTATGTGTACACATGTGTACACGTGTAATGTACATTATTGAGAGGTGTGGGGGTGTGTATAATTCACTTGTGGTGAATTTCAGTTCCTGTTCCCCTGCATGAGACTCACATGTGTATTTGCCTAGCAAATTAGGTAAATAGTGTATGCTAATTATGGGAAGTTCTCTGTGTCCTAAAACTCATAAAACATTTTCTTTGTAAGAACACCACAATGCTGAGAACCACATTCATAAATAAACATTGGCACTAAAAGGCCAGACCAGTGGCAGAACAGGATGGTGTTATTTGTGTTTTCAATTCTTCACTAGTGAATCACCTCCTACAAATCCATAAATGAAAAGGTAGAAATGGGGCCTTCAGCTAGGGTCTTGTTAGCAGGAAAGTCTTGCATTTTTCTTCTATAATTACTTTCAGAAAACCAGCA
Organism: Notiomystis cincta; assembly: GCA_013398075.1. Taxonomy (NCBI): domain Eukaryota; kingdom Metazoa; phylum Chordata; class Aves; order Passeriformes; family Notiomystidae; genus Notiomystis; species Notiomystis cincta. Next base: position 23,341 of record VZRX01011522.1, on the reverse strand, counting down.
ACTGATTTTCTTTCAATTAAAAATGAATACTGTTACTAGCCAGGATTCAAAATCAGGAAACTATTGACATGAGTATTTCTGCTAACATAATGTTGAATAGTGTCCATCATCTGTTGAGGCTGGAATGCTTTATGAGCTCAGCCTTTGCAGAGAGATTCCATTCAGGCACTGTATTCTGGGCACAAGAGAAAAGCTGAAATGTGTGTCCTCCTTCTAGGGTATTACCATGTTGGAGGTAGAACTGCTCCTGTTAGAAGATAAATAACAAATTTACATGTTGTGAGTCAAGGAGGAGGGCTATGCTCCAGGCAGCAGTAGAAGAAAGGTTGTGTAACCAGAGCCACACGATTAAGAAAAGTTATGGTAGCTGGATATCAGCTCACAAATTCTCACATTTAGTACATAAAACTCAAAACTGTCAAAAAAACCTCACAAGGATTCTGTTTCCAGATTTTTCTTAAAACATTTTCTATGAACTCCTACTTTTTAATGGTGCAAGGTTTCTGTGACAGGACTTTCAAAGGGATATTGTAGTATATATACTCTGAGGATAGTTTTCATATTCAGATTAATTTCTCTAAGTGTATAGCACAGAAGAGCTCAAACCTTTACAGATAAAATTAATATAATATTTCAGTAATTAAGAGTTTGAACAGGATTGCTTTCCTTCCAGCCATAGTCATTGGCAGAGGAGGAATTTTAGTTTGTGTGTGGAGTCTATAAGATTGATCCAGGGTCTGGCTGTCAGCTGATGGCACATGCAGAACACAACTTGGTAGGCTTCAAAGTTAGCAGTGTGTCACCTTCACACTTCCAGCCCTGCTCCAGATACATGGGACCAGATTCTTGGCATCAGCCAGAGATGTCTGAATGCTTCTCTAAATTACTCTGGCTACTAATTGTGCCAAACATTCATTATGGTATCCAGTAATCTCAGGGCAGAGTGCAGGTTTGGCCACATTTCCTATGCAAGTCCCAGGCAAGCAGATGGTTGGAGAATGATGCTGGCATTTGCCCCTTTAGTGAGTCTATGTGCTCTGGGTGATGCTTCCACTGGTAAATGCAGGCATTAGTGACACTTGGCACAGGCAGCACGAGACAAAGCAGCCTGGAAAAGAGACACATTCTGTTCTAACAGGCAAAATGATTAATAGTTATGTTACGGATACCATGCACAGTCTGAAAGGTTTTCTACTCAAAGAGTATTTTCTTGAAGCATTTTCCCTTTCAGTCAACTTATTTTAAAAAATAGTTAGGATTAAATGACAGACTTTCATGTTTATAATTGTATTTCTTTCACCAAGTTCCCCAGGGAGGTGACAGCATCTGTGACCTTGCAGCGGATGCCTGACAACTTTCACTGGCTACAGAAGACAAGTTTTTATTTGCTGCAAGGGTCATGTAACTTGTAGTTCATTTTAGGCATGCTCTTTAACTGCATGTGCACCACTGATGAGTTACCATTGCTCTGGCACAATAAAATAGTATCCCCCAGAGGAACTCGTAGGGGTGTTTGAACTGGTGCTGGAAGAGAAGGCAGACTGGTATTAGTGAATGTCAAAGAATGCCTTGATTTTGCAAAGACAAAACTGCAATTTTCATGTTAATGAACAAACTCCTGTTGTCATTAAATCCTTCAAAAAGTTATAAAAGAATGTATTCAGTTAGCAGGCAGATCTAATATATCAAACCAGGCTCAGGTAACTCTAGCCTACAATTAAATGTCATTTCCTCTTGGGAACAATTCTTCAAAAAGAGAGCAGCAATAGTGCCAAGAACGTGTCAGCAGCTGCAACTGCAACTGGAAAACAGCAGGTTATGTTTCAGTGACTTAATTTGTTGTCTTAAACACAACCCTGAGAACTTCAGGTCTAAAAAGGTGGCAAAGACATGAGATTGGGTATGCTGGTGATGTGAGGAAGACTTTAAAGAACTAGAAGTTGTTTTCTGGCATTGCAGCCACAAAATCTGCTCCTTAACTCACTGCCTCAGCTTTGACAGAAAAGAAAACTATTTAAAGTTCAATATCTGTCAAATAGAAATCAAATGTCAGTCTTCCATTCTAAGATGCAAAATTCGGAAGGCAGAAGAAATTGCTCTCTTACAATCTGGTTTTAAGAGAAGTCAAGATCAATGTTATTGATTTAACAAGAAACTTAATTATTCATTTTATATCTAGTTTATTACAAAAGTTAGCCACATGTTGACTAATTATTTTGCTAGGAAATTGTATCTGTCTAAATTAATAATGGAAGAGTGCAGAGTTTACCCTGAGGCTGCAAAGACTGGGAACAAACAGGAAAAAAAAATAGTTTAAGGCAGATAGAAATGTACATGTGATTACAAGCTTCAACCTTGCACCAAGTTAAAGCATAAGGAAAACTGCAGTTATTATTTCCCACTGGAGGATAATTAAATACAAATAATAAAGACTTCACGATCTGTGAGGTTATAATGTCTCTTTGTCAGGAAGTGTATTCCTGAGTGACAGCTGTCACAGGCCTGGGCTCTGTGTGACACAGACTATTTGAAGCTCTAATTGTGCAGAGAAATGTGAAATTCTCAGAAGACATGTCATTGCAGACTCAGAGCAGTCCTTTGGCTCTGGCTGGGAGATCATATGAACACAACACAGCTGACTGCAAATGGGAGGTGGAAATACAGAGTTAAATAAATATGTCCTTAACATGAAGGTCAAAATCAGAACAAACCCACTTTTCACAAAGAGGAAATCTAAGAAAGTGACTTTCAGCACCGCTGGGGCAAAATCACCCGAAGAACAAAACAAATCCTTTGAAAATTAGCTGGGGGGTGGCATGTCACATAATGATAATCAGTCAAAAAAATTCTATGACAGGAACCTTCATCAGTTAACTATTTTATAATATGTCACTGACACTTAAGAACATAAACCTTCCTCTAGAGCTATTAGGCAAGGCCTCTTCCTTTCCATTTTGAGTCAAAATTTGAATATAATTTAGAACATGTGCAAAAGCAACAGAAAAGTTATTACTTCTGAAGTATAGCCATCATTAAAATTGCACACCTCAGGTTTCCTTTTGAAAAACCCTGAGTTATTAGAGCACTTTTCTCTGAGAGAAAACCAAATTGCATATTTTTCTTTCAAAGAAACTAACTTGAGAAATCTTAGCTTGAACTTAGAAATGAGAGGATAAGCTACAGTGAATCTGAAGCACAGGTGCAGTTATTGGAGCTTTAGGGTTGGGATGCACAGAACAAGCACATAAACAAATAAACCAACTCCTTACACACACACTAAGTGACAGACACTGGGAAATCTGTACTGACCCAAATTCCTGCAAATTATGGAGTGTGTTTATTTGTGTGTTCATTGAAAGTAACAAAAAAAGTTACAAAAATAACTTGGAAATTGGGCCATATTTTGTTTTTCTTTTCAATAGAGTATACAACCTGTGGTTGTTTTGTTGTTTTGTTAAGCAAAGAATACCATAAATACCATCCAGGCAACACTGAGCATGGGGGAAGACTCACAAAGACCAGAAAAAGAATCTTCTGAGAAGTGTTAACAACCTCTTTTTTTCCAATCCTGTAATATTTATGGGTGTTTAGAATGTAGTTAATATAGTGTTCACACTCTGGAATGCTACAGGCATTTTTTTCTGCTGCATATAAATGAGTAAATATTAATGCTTGTAAAACCTTTGCCAAAGAAAATTTTAGGTCAAACAAGAAAACCTTTGTAATTCCAGAAGTTCTTATAAAGTCAAGGAATATAACTAATGATTTTTTTTTTATGCTCATCTGTGTGCATTTAAAAAATTTTTACTATTGGTCTAATGTAAATGCCTCGATTTAAGGACTTGGAAGAAAGGATGCTCAAGCTTTATTTTTTTAGAAATTCAACTTTTCCCAAGACTGTGCTCACATTATTCATTTATTTTTGTTTTACTAGGATTCTGTTCATAAGAATAGAAACTTCACAGCTTGATAAATTACATGTCAGAACCTGTTCCTGTTTATTGTTTGGGGGCTTAAGGGATTATCCAAAAGGTTTTGGCTTTCTGTTCTCAGGTTTTTTATAGCCACTTGAATCATAGAAGTAGACACGTAAATGTTCACAAAGTACTTTAGACAGTTGATGGCTGTATTTTTTATTATTATTGCTATTTGTAATACATTTAGCCATTTCTCCATGATTTTCTAAGGATGCTTTAGGCACATCTGTTTATCTTACCTTTTTCAAAAAGCACAATTTTACCTGCAGAAATAATTGTTCCTTTGTATTATAAATCACAGAGATGCAGGCCCCTAAAGCTCTATTGTGTGTGATTTAAAAACTGAAATAAGCTAAAAGGCTCAACAGAGGATGAATACAAAACCTGAAATTGCTTTGACAGTAAGGATGCAATAATTTGTTTCTACTCACTATTAGAAATTCATTGAATCTAATTCCATTAAATATTTCTGTAAATGCATGAAATATTCAAATATGGTTATATATTAATTGAATCATCTTTTTAAAATATCTTTGGTGAAGTAGTGCCTAGAATATCTTTTTACAGTGTAAGAAATTTTTCTAGGCATTTTTTAAAATATTAAAAATAAAAAGTTGATCCAAGTTTTTATTGGGGAGTGGCATGACTTTGATTTCTGAATAGTTTTAAGAACTGTATCTTTGTGATGGATGCACTCATTTAGATAGGTCATCAAATTAAGTTAACAACTACAAATGAAGAAAATCAGAATATGACTGCATTATTAAGAAGATCATCTTAGCTAAGCTGGTTTGCATTTAATGCCATTTTGATAATTTGATACTGAATTATATTTCAGTAATAAAAAGTAGAAGAGTGCTTGTTAAGGCAATTGATAAATACACAGGAGCTCTGACCAGACAAACCTCTCCTACCCTGTGTTAAAGCTTACAGTGGTGGATCTTTGAGGCTATTTCCACTCTCCTCATGTCTGTTAGAAGATTCTCATGCAAGATGAGCTGTAGCAGCTCGTGCATTCTCCATCCATCAGTGGGGTGTTGCTCACTTGCTGCTTTGAGAAATCATCAGAAGTTGGGTGGGATTTGTTGACTGCTCAGAGGTTCCCAAAAGTGAGGCAGAGACCTCCTCAGCCATTTGCTCCACACACAGATTCAATCAGCAGCAATGCAACTCTACATTTACAGTGCAAACCTTGGCCCAAAATTCTACCCTAACTTTCCACCTGTAATTTCAAATATTTCAGGGCTTTCTGAATCAGCTTTGCATCGACCAGTTGTCAGATATGGCTTCAACATTTGGTTTAATTACACTGTAATTGAAATATGCTGCTGTGTAGTGAAATTATTATCCTTTGGCTCTCACAGAGCTGCCTTAAGGCCTGTTCCAGAAGTTCTGTGACAAAGAAAACTCTCAGTGGCTCTGTTTAAACAGACTAATTGCAGTGAAATCTTTGCCGGGGGTAAGACTGGAGGCCTTTAACGAGAGTAGCACTGATTGAGACCAGTGAAACCTAATATCTCTGTTATACAATGAGCTTCACAGAGTTTAGCAGAAAAAACATTTTCCCTGTCATGGAATCATGTTTTTCTTGCAAGAAATGTTATCTCTGGTTTGGCTACTGGTTCCTAGGTATGAGACAGAGTCAGGCAGTGCTGAAACGAGCAGCCCTTTGCTTTAGCACCCTCCTTGGCCCCATCACCCTTGCTAGGATCTGTGTATGTATCTAACCCAGTGGGCTGTTTCCCTCCAAGTTATGCCTCCCTATGTCCCTGTTTGTAAACACAAAGTTCAGAGTAACTCTGCTGTGCTGACACCTCTCCTACAGCAGCCAAACAGGAACAAAGCACGTCTGCCCAAGGGACGGGTGGGGAGCAGGAGAGGGGACAGAATACAGCACTGGCTCACGTTGCAGTGGGTGAGATAATCTGCTACTGAGAAGGTGCTTGAATTATTCTGGAAACCTAACTGCAGCACACAAAAATATAAAATCAAAACTTGGGTATTTAATTGGCAAAAAGTAAAAGAAAACAAAAGACTCAAGGCTGTGCCAGTAAATATTCTACTATTACGAGCAAAAATTGACTGAACAGTGAAAAAGTTCTATCTCAGCTTTTGAGTTGAGATTTTGCAAGCCCAAGTTGATTTCAAAACCTTTCAGCTATGAAAAGACTTTAAAAATGCAAAAATAAAAAAGTGGGTTTATAGCTTCTACATGAGATATTTAATTTTTCGAATTCAAGTAGTATTGAAAAATTCTTTTATTGTGCCCACTTGAATGTTGATTTTCCAATTAAATATTGTGTTAAAAGGCTCATCTATTTATACTCTTTTTAAAACTTGCTTCACTAAAAGTTGAAAGGAATAGCTATTTTCATTTAAAAGAAAAAGCATATTTTGCAGAAAAGAAAACCATATTGTTTCTGCAGCATAATACTGAATCTCTGTGAAAGAAAAGTCTGATATTTCATAGGCATACAGGATTATGTCACATGCAATAATTTCAGTGATTGAATGGGTAAATAGAACATCTGTACCTGTTCCTCAGCTCTCTTTCTTTTTTTGTTTGATTCTACGGGTAAAGATGAATTTTACATCTGGAATTTGGAGCAAATTACCTATAACAAAGGATTTGAATAGGGAAAAAATCATCACCTTTCCAAAATGCACAACTCCTAAGTCTTGTCTTTTTTTCAAGCTAGAGAGGATGAGACCTACAAACACAGAGCTACGGAAACACAAACAGGAAAAGCTAAAGCTGCAGCCCTCTCTCCAGGCTGTAAGATCTGCCTCAGAGCTGGGACAGAGCTGCTGCAGCTGCTGGAGCCACAGGCACAGCCGTGCAATCCACCTGGGGGATCCTGCCTGCGTCTGGCCCTGGCCTTCAGATTATTTTCCTGTAATATTAATAAGGGAGAGAACACGGTGGTGGCCAGGGCTGTTAAACCTGGCACTCGCGCTGCTCCCGGAGCAGAGCAGCTGCAGCGGCCCCGCTCAGCGGTGCCCGCGATGAGGCTGTGCCCCAGGCACCGCCGGACACCCGGCTGCTGGGGGGCTGCAGCCTCAGCACAGCTGCGAGGGGTTCAGCCCCGCGTCCCGCATCCCACATCCCCACATCCCGCATCCCACATCCCCTCATCTCGCATCCCGCAGCCCCGCAGCTCCTCATCGCTGCATCTCTCATCCAGCATCTCCATATCCCCGCATCCCCGCATCCCCGCATCCCTGGATCTCCCCTTCCCCGCATCCCGGAGCCCTCCGGGAGCGCAGCGCCGGGGACGAGCCCCGCAGCTGTGCCGGGGACGAGCCGCTCTCTACCGCAGCCGCAGAAAATGCAGCGGTGTGAGTGTGCCATTAGAGATTAGCTGAAAACTGCGGGAAAAACCCGGTGCCGTCACGTTTGCCATCGCTCCAGACCATCCCCGCTCCGCTGCCCGCCCTAGGCAGCGGGGAGGGCCCGTGTTCAGACACATATCAACAGTGCACTGTTCCGGGTCTACCTGAAAAGATTATGCTCATTTCAAATTATTGCATGCAGTGCCAGTCAATCAACATTTTTTCATTCTTCAGATCACACTGTGCTGGTTTCAAAGGGGGCTGAGGTCGTCTTTTATTGCAGTGGGAAGAAAGGGATAAAAGAGCTTAGTTGATTTCAGTTAATGAAAGCAAAACCTCGTCTTTGTTTTTGATTTTGAATATAGTTTTGCTGGTGAATATTTTTATTTTTGGCTTTTTAAATATCGAAATATAGGGATTTGATGATTAAACACTGCAATTAACAATTCAGCTTTCTCTAAATTTAAAATATAATTACAAGGTAATGATCAAGGCGAGTGGGCACTTTTGCCTGATAAAAGTGGAAATACTGCTGACCAGATATGTGCCAACCTGCTTTAGCTTTCTTGGTAGCTAACCTCCAGGTAGTGCATTAATCTGCAGCTATTATTACAATTGCTATATATATTTCAGTGCAGACGTCATTGTTATAGATGGTATTATAAATTCTTTATCTTCGTGAAAAATGCAAAGTCTTTGAAGATATTCATAATCCAGTCATTTGGGGAGTATCCACAGTAAATTGCACCAATTTAAGTTTGTTTTAATCAGGTGTTTGGGTTGAGGTTTCTAAAAGAAAGGAGTGCAGTTATACCTATGTCTGTTTAGTAACACTGAGCAGAGCGCAGATAAACACAGTGCACAAAAAGAACACTTGAATCCACACCAGTGGAAAACTACAGGCAAAGTGAGAGATTTTTTTCCCTGAACATTGCAATAGTGATGCTGGTTTCAGCCACCAACCACCCAGCTGCTTCTTCATACATGCACCAGGACAACCATACCTGTGGCTAGTTCTGCTGACCTCAATTGAAATAAGTATTGCTACTTATTTGCATGCCCACATTATTTTCAGACCATTTTTTTCAGGATCAGACACTTATTTCTGGTATTTCTAGAAATGTATTCATGTGTAATGGTTTGGTGCTTAGAAGAATGTGCAAAGAAAACAACTGATCACTTTTAAACACTGTTAAGTCAGAGTGATTTATTAGTGTGGCGTGAATTCTATTTTAAACACTTCATTGTGTATTTTTTAATCACTCATCTTCAAAGGCAGGTAAAACAACAATTAAGAGCAGTATTAATTAAAAATAATTAGCCTTTTCACTACCATTATTCTTCCAAAAGAATCTATTCAAAAACATTAATAGTTTTGAAATTTTAGTGAGAAAATACTGAGAAATTTGCCTGTTTAATTTCCACTTCGTTGGCTCAATGCAATCCATTCTGGTGAGCTGCAAATCTTTTCTTAATATGCAAAATCCATTTTAAGTGTCCAAAATGGAATCTCTTTCAGAAATCCTTGAAATGGCATGTAGCTTTTAGAGGGTTTGCTCTGGCCAGTTATTGATGAACCTGTGAAATCTCTCTCCTGAATGCACTTGGGCCATTCAGTCTCTGCAGCCTTTGACTTGTCCAGCACATCGTTTGTTGCTGCTGGGCAGGTGCTTTGCTGCTGTCTTTCCCCTCGTGGTTTGAATAACAAAGAAACCTTACAGGCTGTTAGGCAAAATCTGCTAGATGTCAGAGTCCCACATCTTCTGGTCATGGGCATCTGCATGATTCAGGGGACTGACTGAATGATAACTGCAGAAGAGAAACACAATCAGCAACCCAAGGACCCCTCTCAAAAGATCCCTTAATGGCTTTGTCAGATCTGAAAGAATTCCTTTGTTCTTCCTTCATCCTGTCCCACCCCTGTTATTTAGTAATGTACAACTTGAGAACCCACAATACACCTAGCATTGTGTTTGGCAGACAAGTAAAAACAAAAAATAAGTTTTAAAAGGCAGAAATTATGCAAAAAAAATGTGGAATATTGGTATGTAATGGAGTCTGTATACTCCTAAGTAGGCTGAACCACTGGGAGCACTGAGAAGACAAGGAAGAGCTACAGTGAAGGAAATAATGCTGGATGCATGACACAACGGAGGTAAAAAATGATCAATAAATGTCAGGCAGTAAGTAGGAGAGCTGAGAAAAACAAATTTCAATAATAATAATAATAATAATAATTTCAGTCTATGGCATCATTGAGTTCATCTCAGGCTTAGGGGGCAAAGCCTCAGATGTTAGAAGTTATCACTGCAGTGCTGATATCAAAAGAGCCATGACAATTTATGCAAGCTGAAGATCTACCCCTCAGCAGCTGAAAGGCAGCTTCTGTGCACTGCTGAGCCAGTACACCAGCAAGCTGTTCCTGGCTCTCATTGCCACAATATCTGTGCTCACCAGCCTCGTTTACCAAGTAAATAAACAAACAGTCTTCTTCAAAAGAGATTCTGCAATTGAAGAGCTTTTAAAAAAACTAAACCAAACATGAAGATCAATGAAATTAATAAAAGGAGTCTGCTTAGGGCAAAAACATGCTGAAATTGGAGAATTTTTTTTAAGGGAGCAAAGAGATAATATCCACAGAAAATAGTGGGTATGTTATCATCATGAAAAAATATTGATTTGTGTGCCTACCAGCTAAGCTAAACAGTTGATGGGTTACAAAGAGCATGCAAGAAAAAAAAAACAGTTCCCTCTTCTCATTTGATAGAAGGCATAAGCTGAGAAAGTTCAGAGCTCCACTGCCTCTTCTGTGATTGTGAAATGTGTCAAATAATGCTTGAAATGGATCAAGAGTATTCCCTTCAGCTCTCTGCAAAACACTGTCCTGGTCTCAGCTGCAGCACTTGATGTACAGCATCGGCAAAGGCTTGTCTTAGAGACAGATCATTAGATAATGTGCTAGTGTACTCCAGCATTTGTGTTGGAACTGAACTGCTTTTTTAAGGAAAAGAAATTATTAAGACTGCAGTGATCCAAGAGCTGTAAAACGTCCTTCTTTAGCTATTGACATAAACTTGGATTCAGTATCAACAGGTAATTTGTGTGTTTACCTATCATGCCTTGTGCTGTACATTATATTTCTCTAAAAAATACTGATCTGTTGCAGGTATATATATTTTACCAGATATTAGATCACTGTGTATAGGCCTGATCTACACTACTATGGTATCTTTCTGTCTTTAAAAAAAAATTAAAATTTTCCTTAAAAAGTAATCCATTGAAATGACACGTCACAATTTTTTGTCCCTTCTTTTTGATTCACACATGGATTTTCCCTTCAAATAGACAGGTTGAACATTTCTTTCACTAAAATAAAAGACTACAGTTTTTCTGAGATTAAATCTGAATTTTTGTATTTCCAAAATAACATTTCTTAGACTACAGTCTCAAAACCAATGGTGATTACATTCCACAGAGATGGGGAAAGTTGAAATATAGCATAGAAACCTTGCTACGTACCTTGAAGCAAAATATTTTGGACTGTTTCTTCAAATTATAAAATAAAATCATAATACTCACTCGAGTTTGACCCGAAGCAATGCTGAATTATCCCTACTGATACTTATTGGATGTAAATCTAATGATAAAACATCTCTTTAAAGCCATAACTAATTAGATTTTTTTCTTTCTGTACCCTCTGTAATATCTCCTCTGATGGTATTACATCAACAAGCTTCAGAAAACTCTAATTTGTGGAGCTCAGAATTTCCACAGCTGTTTGGGTATTGCTGCCATTGCAGCAGAACCTGGGGAGACATAACCTGAGCACTGGGCTCTGCAGCACTGCTGAGCTCCAAGAAAAGCCACCTTAAATGTGAAAAAGTACAGAGCAAGGCTTCAAGAATGATCAGTGGACTGGGGAGCCTGTTTTGCAAGAATTTTAGACTCAGAATGGTTTAACTGAGCAAAACAACTGAAGTCTGCAAGCACATATGATAGTTGTCTAAAAAAACACATTGTAGGAGTAAATACTGAGCAGTGATGCTGCAAGCTAAAGGACAGTGCTGTCACTGGGAAAAAAATGGTGATGACTGCAAATGTATTTAACTGGAAATGAGACAATTCTAAACTATTAGAACAACCTGTTTCTGGAACTGCCTTCCAAAAGAAGGAGCACAGAAACTTCAACTCAGGAATGAGTTGCCTTAATAGTTATGGAGTTAATTATTTATTCTTTCAGTATTTCCAAATGTCAGTATCAGTTCTTGCACTCACGTGTGTATTTTAAACAGAGAATTTACAATCATTAGTGAAAATGAAACACAAACATCATTTTCAGAAAGTTATTTCTCTTGTCAAGGGACCCTGGATGTGAACAGCGTTCTGAAAACTCAAAACTGCAATCTGGGCCATACCAGGATGTACTCTGCATCTCCTTGCCTGCTGTGTTGTAGCACTGGAGCAAGCTGGGCTGGAGAGAGGTTCCCTGTCTGTGGCAGAGGATTGGAACTGGATGATCTTTAAGGTCCATTTGAACCCCAGCCACTCTGATTCTGTGGGTTTAACAGCTTGTCTTCACATTTATAACTGGTTGAAGACTCTGAAAATGTTTGCCCCTTCAGCATTTTAGGCTCCTGTGGAGAACACTTTGCTTGCTCTCTTCATCCTTTCATGTCTTTTGACAAAATTGTATGCAAGTTCTGAACTAGCATTACCTGTTTTAAAAGGAGGCTCAATAAAACAGCTCAGGATGAGGACAGTGATGCAAATATAACTCTATGATTAGTAATATTGAATTACTACATCCAATTTAAAATAATATTTTATTTCCATCATTAGTTCTAAATAGCCTTCAGAAACTATCAAAAAATATACATATTCTTACATCAGCTCTTCGGAACAGAAATGTGTCTGCACCTGGGCCTTTCTTCTACTGAATATTTATTAATAAAATATAAAAGTTTGAGACATAACTACTAGCTACACATGGCTGAGAAAATTCACTAGAAATCAGTATTTAGAACTTTCTTTTTTTAATTTGTTGTTGAAAGTAGTCAACCATCACCAGTGTGCTTTTCCATTCCTTAGCACTCAGTCTGTGTGTAAATATACTCCATTTTCCCTCCTAAAGCAAGTTTCACTTTAAAGGAGTTAGAGCTTTACAGATTTCTTTTATCTTTTCCAATTGATTAGAGGAGACTTTGTCCCTTCAGGAATACAAGGGTGTATTTTAATTTTATGCACACCTTTAGGCATCAGTCATCGGCATCTGTTCTGTGAGAATCCCAGATTTATAAAGAAACAGAAAAGAGTTGCAGGTGAGCTGTACATTTCAAAGTGCAATTCCAATAGAGTCTGTCCTTTGGGCAGGCAGCTATATGCTAGATATTGCCTTTTAAACCCTGACTAGACAGAGACCTTAAATCATTACACTTATTTAATCCTTTCCTTATTTAGCAAAGCTTTTAAGTACATCCTTTGCTCAAGAAAGGCTCAGGCTTTGATAGAAATTCAGCAGAAAACAGATCATAAATGAAAATACATTAAAATATAATAACTTGAAAGAATTAGAGCATTGCATTTGAAAGACATCCATTCAGATAGGATTAATGCAAGAAATACAAACTTTAAGAATTTTGCAAAGGTTTTCAAAGATACCATCTCTGGAGTTTTAAAAAGTTCCATAACTCGGGACCTGTGTTCTCTTATCCCCAGCTGTAAATAAACTTTAATAAAAAGTAAGTGTCAATAATCTGAAACCCATTTTTTAACCTGTCTGCTACACTACCCTGACGTGTGCAGTAATGATCTCCCTCAGATGGAGCACAGCTGATCAGGGTCATTCACTGATAAACGTATTTCAGAGGATTTTCCCCCCTCTATCTCAGTTTGAAATTCTTATCCTGTAATGGTGTTTCCTTGCAGAAAATGCTTCTGAGTCTCAACTTTTTATTTCTTTGTGCCTGGTTGTACAGTTAATGGAAACTTTACATTTCAGGCATATATGACTGACTTTCATTTACACATCTACAGCTGTACAGGGATTAGTGTATAAATTAGGATTTATTTAGGATGGAAAAGACTTTAAAGATCACTTCATAAAGAATTTTGGATGGTTTTGAAACAGAGTTTGCCTCAAAGTTGTTTTTATCCAGTTTCATTTTAGTGTCAGAAATAATGTTCTACCATCACTGCCATCTTTTCCCAAGGAAATGAGACACCTTTGATCATGCTGTTAATACATCTTTCTCTCATTCTCTCTGCAAGTGAATTTTGTGTTTAACTCGTTGTTTCTTCTTTAAGTAAGACTTTATAAAGATGAAAAAAATAGAAAACTGACATAGCTGCTTTAAGTTGATTTTGAAGGCTAACAATCTGTACCAAAGGGACAAGAGAATGATGTCATAGTGTGAAAGTTCCCAGTGGAATCTGGATGAGCTCAGAAGGTTCTCCATTGAGAAATAGTGAAAGTTTCTAATTTCTACAGTTTTCAAATGTTTTAATACTTACTCAGAAATCCCAAGAATCTTGCAAATCCCAAACTTGCAAGGTTCCTTTTCCTTTATTTATTCACAAATTACATTTAAGATAGAAATTGAGAATAAAAAATTCATGATCTGGCAATACTTGATTATTTCTGTCCAGAAACCAGACACAGTTATAAAATCTGTAAGATTTTGTCTGCCTCCAAGTCCACTTCTAGCTCAGGCACCTGCCTGTGGTGCAGTCTCTGTCCTCAGCTCTCCACCCAGCTCTGGGCATGGGCTCTGCATAGTCAGGGCCATTGTAAGAGTGCCACAAGCTGGAACAGATTTCTTCCTGTTTCCACTTGCTTTGTATGCTCAACAGTACAGCAAATTTATTTTTCATTTCCTTTGTCTTCAAAATCTCTGGTGTTCCAGGTGGAATAAACTTCTCTCAAACATAGTTTGGATTTTTTTGTTTTCATGGCAAGGATTTCAATTTGTCAAAGCTGCAGCGATCCTCTAGAAAGGCATGGTCAACCTTTCTAAAGTGTTGTGGTGTAACAAGAGCAGCTCTGAATGTTGCTCTTTCCCACAAGACTATCAGTAAGACAGGAGTTGTCACAGACAACATCTTGGATTTCTTGCAACTGCATTTTAAAGCTTTTAGAGTTTCATTTTCTCTTTAAAATGCTTCTTTGAACATTACCTATGCCCAGAGGAACAGTTTAAAAATGAAAAACAGGGTTTTAGAGCTTCAATTGCAGCCACAGGGGACTGTATATTCTTCCATTGTTGCTTTGCTCTGGTATTATGCCTCTATTAGCTCAAAATATAAAGACCTGATAATGTCGGCCCCTTTGGAATACCCAAGATTAACAATGAGAGTTTCATCTTGGAGGACCTGCAGGATTATTTGTTTGACACCATATTACATCAGTTGTACAGAATTTCTCTTTTGCTACAGAAAAAGAATCCTAATCAAAACTATTAATATTGTTTTTATTGGATTTAGAAAATAAAAAAGAGTCCAAGTTTTTAGCTGTTTCCTTGTAATCAGGGATGCATGTTTTTAACCATCCTTTTCTTAGTTGAATCTTATCCAGTTTTCACTTCTGTCTCTTGTGAGTTTTACAGGAGATGAAAGAGGCCCCCAGCAACTATTTCCAGATCAGTCCCTTGTCAAATAACTCAGGTTACATGGACTTTATCACTGCATATACAATCTGCTAGATAAAAATAAGAAATCCAGTCCATTAAATAACTTTTCTCCATATGCCAAACACATTGAGGTAAGTTATAACAATACTACTCATGTTAGTGCTGGATAATACTCTACCAGAACAGATTAATGGCTTGGTGCTTAAAATACACTGATAGCAGTATGTATGTGCCTGTGCAGTGTGTGTTGAGAGCATGCCAGCCTGTGAAAGGTGTATATGAGATGAGTTCACATCCCTTGTTACAGACAGATAATGGTCAGTAAAAAAACAGTTAGTACATCAAAAAGAATTCTAACATACCAATCCATATACTGAATTTCACATTTTCTGAAAAAATTCATAAACTTATTTCAAGAGCTGGATAATGCCCATTAAGCATAGAAAATATTCTGGTCTTACAGTACAAATATCAATGCTCGAATACTCAACAGAATTTGGTGTGGAATTTTATTTAGATTTTCAAAATAGGCCTGTCACACACTGTTTTTCAACAGAAATATGTTCTCTGCTTCTGCTACATACATTTTCCTGCACGGGATATTTCATTCATCATCCAAACTATTCTCTGATTCTCAAGGTCTCAAGGGGAGAAAAAAATAGCTAATTTAGGATACCCCTAAAGCTCAAGTATTTGTTGGTAGAAATACAGGCTTGTCATTGTTGATGCATAATAACCTTGCTGGTAATTACAGCTGACTGTGCCAGTGGCTCAGAGTTAGGGAGAATATCTGTAATGGTAGCTTCTAGAAAGTCTCTGACCTCAGATATACCCATTGGATTTGTTATTTTCCTTTAGATTAAAAGATGGAAAAGACAGCTCCAATTCAGACATGTTCAAAAGCTTTCTTTGTTTTTATCTTTGTCCTGGACAATCCATAGGGGATCACTTTGAAGAAGCCTGTGCTCAGTTGGAACATGTGTGTCATATACATTATGATGTTAAAGAAGGACTTGGGGATCACAGATTCATTTTCTCTAAAGCCAGAAGAAGCCCTGTGATCACATAATCTGACCCCTTGTTTAAAGGAAAACATAGCATTTCCCTGAACTATTTCCCATTTGAACCACAGGAAAAAGATTTAAAGATTTATATTAATGAAGTTCTCCATCACAATGTTTTTCTAGTTGTTAATTATCTTTGCTATGAGAAATGTGTACATTATATCTAGACCAAACATCTTGCTCAAGCTTCCAAAATCTGGATCTTTCCTCAGGTCCAGTGTCTTCAATTGTCAACATTTTGTTTCTTCTGGAATATTTACAAATTGCAGCCGTTCTGAGATAAACAGCTTAATAGAGTCTCTTCTCTGAAAATCTATAATGCCTGTTTCCCAGTTCTGGAATAATTTCACAGTGCAGCTTAAGAATGCAAATGAACTCTGGGTGTCTTTTGGCCTGATCTCACAGCTCAGAGATAATCTGTATCAGGTTGCCCCAGAGGAGTTGTGAAGATCTCGAGGGATAGAGATTCCACAATCACTGACCTCCTGTTTCAGGTTTTGGCATCCTCCTTCTGAAGTCTTTTTCTGAGTATCTTTTCAACATTTCTCAGCATGTTGCAATGTGTGCCCATCCTTCTCATCCCACCATTGCGCACTTCTGAAGAGTAGAAGAATCTGGCTTCATCCTCTCCAGGGCCTTCCCCGTAGCTGAGGACACCAAAAGGATCCTCCTTTAACCACCTCAGTTAGGGAATGGTCCCTCAAATTTTGCCCCACACAGCATGTGCTCCATCTTTGTGCACCTCTGCTGGAATTGGACACCATACTCCAGCTAAGTCTTAACAAGAGGCAGAAGTTTGTTTCCCTTTCCTGCTGGCAATCAGCTTTTGCCAATGTGGCCAGATTTCTTTGCCACAAGGACAAATTACAGATTCATGTACATCTTGTTGTCTGCTGGGATCTTCCATGTCCTTCTGTCCAAGGCTGCTTTCTATCCACTTGTCATCCAGCAGGTATTGTTGCAAGAGTTATGCTGCTCCTGGTGCAGGACTCTGCATTTACCTCTGGGAGATTTTTGTCAGGCCATTTCTTCAGTCTGCTGAGTCTTTCTCTCCAGAGTATTGCCAGCTCTTCACTCTTTGTGCTTGCTGAGAGTGCATTTGTGTCATCTTTATTAAAGGCATTAAACAGTATCTCCCTCATCTATTTATCACAGTAAACCAGCATTTACATGTGTTTTCTCTGCACTATTTGCAAACTGTATCATCCTTCTTTAATAGAGGATGCTGAGAATAAAATGAAAAGTGTTACTGAAGAAGTAAGACCAGCAAAACAACTGTCTGTGCTGACCAAGTATCTCGTTTACATATGTACTGCACTCGCTTTTTGTTATGTGAAATCAGCTAAATCTGCTTATTTCTTATAATGCCACTGTTCCATTGTTACTACTTCTTGGATAGTTACACTTTCCATAAAATATCCTTCTTTGTTAACATGTGCCATTATTAAAAGGTGCATTATCTTTTTACACTCCATTTCAAAAGCAAAGAGAATCACACAGCAAGAGCAACCACTCTTTTTCATCATTTAAAATGTCTCTCTGCCTTTGGATCATTTGTAGAAGTTTTTATATATTTTTTCTATTTCATTGATCAAGTGTTTTAATAGCACTGCTAAGGATCTTACTAGAAGTATTTGATGATGCTTGTAGTCTTACAGACACATTTAAATGTGTTTATTCTGCACCTCTTAATCAAAGTGACAGATAGAACCAAGGCTTATAAATGACCCCACGCATTACATCATCAGTACTTCATTCCAAACATTTCTCATTTCATCAGAGCCTTCTTCCTTTCTTCACTCTAACAGTGAATCTTAGAAGATATTTTCCAACCATATTATTAATTGGCTTCCCAAGGAAAGGAAGTTATCAATTAGGTTAGGAAAATAAAATTAGCCATTTTACAGATACATGCAGTCAGTAACTCTCCTACCATGGAGAGACAACACAGTAACTAGGCATCAGTGACATGGGAAGTACCATCCTTTTCCTTCTGATTCTCTCACTGAACACATCTTACATCTTCATTGTGCAATTATGAATAAACCATCAAGTGATGATGAGGTGGGGAAAAGCTCAGCATAGTTTTTAATGAACTACCAGACTTCTGCGAGAATATAATTGTGGTTATCAGTGTGTACTCTCCCACAGTCCTGGATGTTCTTTTCTGAAGAGTCAGCTTGATCCCTATGAAGGATCCACCAGGACAGATTCATGCTGAAATAAAATTCCCTTTCTGTGACCAGGATGTTACAAAATGTTACGATAAGACTTTGATGACTCTGAATGAGCAACAGACATGAAATGCAGCTGGTAATGCAGAGCTCATTTCCCACGATAGGAACAGTGTCCTTTGCAGGACATTTCTGAAGGTAACTCTGATTTTATTCTTAAGGAGCGTCCTCTCAATACTCAGTCATAGGCAGTGTTCAGCAAATGTCAAACCAGCAAGCAGGATGGGGCTATTTACCAGCTACTGCTTATGCTGATTTCCAGGGTGCTACACATCACACTTGTATGCTTTAGCACAAAGTGTGCTAGGCGCCACCATGAATGGTTTCCTTAATTCATCATAACAAATACCTGTCTGACCACATAAATATTTTCCTCCTGGAGGGAAATCATCCTGTGCATATGAAAAAAAAATCTTCCTAAATTTCTGCAATATTAATCATCGAACAAGTTTAAAAGCTCAGAATATTTTTCCACATACTGCCCATCTCAACACCATAGACCATTCATACGTAATATTAAGAATAATCTAAGAATAGTAGAAGTAGCAATCAGGAATAAAGTGTTATGTAGCTCTTTCTATATTGACATTTGTTGTGCAGTAGCTGCATCTACTGTGGCTTTCTCAAACAATAATACAATTTGTTCACTGAGGCATGTTTAATTCCGTGTAGAGCACTCTGAGCAACTACAAATATGGGTATTTGTGTAATGTTTTGGTGATTAAAAAAACCCTCTCTTTCTTGTTGTGCAAAATCATATAAGATTATTTTGTATGTGAGGTGTTCTAAAATAGTTCTAATTGGATAATTATTTTACAGATTCAGAGTGTATTGCCATATTTCAGTTTCATAATTAACTTGGATACAGGAGTCCATATGGCAGATGAGCAATATTAAATAAAAATAGCTGGTTTGACAGAGAGAAAAGTGATATTATTGTGAAGAGATTTGTGCATTACATAATTCATGATTTTTATAGAAGACTTAGAGTTATGCCTAGAAACTGCTTTTTGTTTAGATTCTAACCAAGGTATGCCACTGTTGCAGTAATGAATAATGCAGATAACATGGTGCCCTCAGTGAACTATACAGCAGAAAAAGCAGCTGACTATCAGAAATAGCTCATTAGGAAACAAAAAAAAAAAAAAAGATAAATGTGAGCAAAGCACATTACCTTGATGGAGAAACAGAAAAGACAGATTCTACTTCACAACTAATTTGTAAAAACAAGCCTGAAAAATTTCTGGTTCCTAAAGCCTTTAGGCAAACTCAGAACTAATTAAATAAAAAATGATCTCTGTTCCACACTTTTCAGATAAAATGGTAAGATATTTCATCATGAAAGTTTATGTAATGCAAATGTGGGCCACCAGCAGTACAGGACTTCTAAAAATGAAACCATGTCTGAGAAAGACACAATGAGTCTGACTCATTATAGCATCTCTGTTTGCATCTCCAGGATGTAGTTAAGATGGAGTCAGCACTTTTATTATATAACCTATTTTCAGTTGTTTATTACTTAGCTATAAAAATTTACTTCAGGCTAAATCTGAGTGCACAAGTTTTCAGGTATTGTGTTTTTTGGGTTTTGGTGTTTTGTTAAAATAAGTTTTAAATAAATTTTGAACTTTGTCTAAAGTATTTACAATTGGAGAAGTCTATTTTCTGTTAAAGGTGCTGAATTTACAAACTTCTTTTACCGAATTTACATATTTCTTTTAATTTCCAGAGCATTTATAGCATTATTGGAAAAGTTATTCTGCATCATTAAATTTTTTCAGCTTGTATATTTCCAAATTTTTTTAATCAATCATAAAATCTATTTGAGCCCTGTCAAAAAGGAGAGATGTGTTGGCTGAAATTAATATACAAAAATATTGCTCTGAAAGTATGCATAGAGCTACAACTTAAAATCAAGTGGCAAATGCACTTAATAAACTCACACTTAAATGTGTCTTGTGGTAACTATTCTTGTGCCTGTTTCCTAATCTTCTGTGTCTGATACAGCACAGTCTTAATTTTTCTGCATGTCTACAAAGTATGAAAATCTATAAAACATTTAATCAAAGCATCGTCTGAGTAAACCCCAAAAAGACTTAAAAAATGTGAGTAATTCAGAAATAGTAGATCATCTTCCATCCAGTCCAACAACAGGGAAGACTTTCATGTTAGACACCAGAAATACTTGTGTTGGAGACGTGTTTGGTGCTTTCAGAGATGGCTTTATCCACTGCCAGGCCCTTTCCTCCATCAGTGTCCCAGCCTGTGAGAGGCTCCCAGGGCTGCTGTGTGGGGTGAAGGAGGCAAAGCACAGGGTACCACTGCCAGAAAAGCAGCAGCAAAACACTGCTGCAAATGGGGTGATGTGCCAGCTCTGGCATCCTCATCAGACAGAGCTGGGTTAGGTTCTGGCACACTCTGTTTGCCTCTGAAGAGAAGCCACGTGCAGGTAACTTCTGGGGACCACTTGGAACACTTGTACTTATTTAAAACTGGTGTCCCAGGAATGCTCCTGGGAAGACTAAAGGCTTTCCTGTCAATTCTACCAACATCATTTGAGTGTGTATCATCTGAAATTGATGGACAGATATTTATCTTATGCTTGCTTTCCACTTAGCTTTGCAAAAAATTGATTTAAAGGTTGATTCATAATCTGCAGAGAGCAGAAATGATAGCCATTTTATATGCAGTAATAGGTCACATACACAGCCTTCAGCACTACAATCAGTTTTGCAAGGTGGATGAATGATGAGTAAGATATCACATCCTTCTCAAAAAAGTATATTTAGGTCACTAACTTATCTTACACAGCATTAGTTAATGTGTGGCTTTGAAATTCTTTTTAAGGGTGAGCACAGAAATCACTGGGGTTTTGCTCTGGTTAAAGGTGGTCTAAACTTTAGACTTCACTCCCAATTAATATATCATATTAATATAGGCATTTTAAAATAAGCTCCTATCTCTCCCCATCTATACATTTACAATGATTAACTGGCCAATTCAAATACTACACAATTCATACATGCTGTAAGTCAAAGCTAAAGGAAATGCAGTGGAATACTCTATTTGCTGTTTTAAAGCAAGTTCATTAATTTCACTTTTCATTTATATATCCTCAAGTAAACTTTTTCCCTTCCCCTTCCTTATGACTGCAAAGAGGAAAAAACAAACAGAGCCTCACACCAAAAAAGTGGTTGCCAGGATCCACTATTCTTGTGATTCCCTTTCCTTCTTTAGCTAACTCTAAGTGAGTAGTTTGGTTATCTGACTGGAAGGCTGAAGCTTCCCAGGTACATTACTTGCAGTTGCTCCCTACTTGTGAGGAGTAATTTCATAGTTGGCTTATTTTCTTTTCTTGGCATATATATTGCTTTTCCTTAATTTTCTTGTAGTTACTTTCCCTTCTTTCTCCCTTTTCCCAGATTTATTCTGTTCCTGCACAATTACACTTTAGCATTTTCTCTTTCTCAGCTTCTGAACACCAAGCCTATAATTTTAAAAGCAGTTAATGTGTTTGAGTGAAGACATGATTATGTATATTATCTGTTTCTTGGAGCTGGGTCTATGAGGCACTGCATGCAGGAGCAGTTTCTTATACAGAAGTCAGTGACACACTTCCACTGTCAGCTCTCAATGCTCAGCCAGGACCACAAGGACTGCAGAGTCTCTTTTCTGGCTCTGCCTATTCCTAAATCTGCTGGCAGATGGGAGGAGTGAGCAGCAGAGAATTCTGAAGGAAAGGCTGTTGGCTTGTTTAAGCAGAGAGGATCTCCATGCATCATTTTCATAGAGCATCCTTCTAATAATCATCAAAGCCTCCTTCTAATAATCTTCATTTTCTCTTTGGAGAGGCAATCTTCCATCTGCTTTTCAGGAAAAGATAAAGCTTTTTAGAGACTCCTTTATGTCATTAGAATCTAAACAGACTGCTGCCTTTTTTATTTACACAATGACAAATATACTGAGGATCACCACACCAAAGATATAATTTTATTTATTATTTCTGCAACATTTTAATTGAATGTTTATTTCATTATTTTTATTTTAGTTGTAATCAAAGCCTAGCTCTTAGCCTGCAGGCTACACTTTTAGCAAAGAAATTCAACTGCACATAGAACAACCTATTAAAAGGTTAAAAATGGAATTGTCCTGAAGGAGAACCAGCCCTCCTTACAATAGTTTGATGCTACTGTAATAACAGGGAGTTCACAGAATTAGATGACTAAGAATTCTGAGAGTCATTTTGCAAAAGAAGACACATAATTGGAATTTAATCCCAAGACTTTGATGTCTGTATCTTGGCTGTATCTTACCTGCGCTGCATCTTTGAATTTTCTAGCTTTTGTCACTGTAACACTTTGGATCACAATGTAATAGAGAAGGTTTCTTCTTTTTGTTGTTATTATTTTTGTTCATACTATGTAATTGACCCATTTCCATGCAATTTACTCAGGAAAACTTGACGTGCCTTTCTTTTTGCATTACAAATATTTCTGATTTGCAACTCATTAAATATTTTTCTTTAGCAGATATATCCATAAAGGGTGGGCAAATTCCAGGGAAGGCTGAGCAAAAAGCCTCAAATTCAGCATATTTTTAAACTTTGTAAAAGGAGTTGAAAAAAGATTAGCAGGTGTTATTAATCAATATATTATTTGACACTGAAAATGTTATAAAATTCTTGAAAGATCCAAACAGTAGGACAATATAAGGACAAATTTATACATATAGAATCAAACCTGAAATATCTCTCATTTAATAATTCTCTCATTCTGGATACTCCCTTATACCCATAGTTGGCAACCTTTTTAAGCCTTGTAAGAAAACTAAGATATGCCTGTGGCTAATTCTAAATGCTGAAGAAGTATTCCTGTCTATGTTCTTTTCCTGTTCTCATTAACTTTCCAAATTGTGCCATAAGTACAAAGGTGCTCCCTAATGTACCTATATAAACAAAACCAGACAGAAAGTGCATGTATTTCATAAGGGATGTTAGAAGCAGTGTGACTGGAAATCAGTGATTGTCCCCCTGTACTGGGTCCCAAATCCTGAGTTCATTTGGGGGCCACTCTTCAAGAAAACACCAAGGGGCTGGAGCAAGTCCAGAG